>CM022881.1:4478667-4490342 GCA_012654025.1 Pachypsylla venusta
TAATGTTGTTTTTAAGCTCTTAAATTGTTGTGGGATTATTGCTTGTAGAAAATTCGGTTGTCAATGGTTGAAATCTGCTCGATAATGTTGTTTTTAAGCTCTTAAATTGTTGTGGGATTATTGCTTGTTGAAAATACTGTTGTCAGTGGTTGAAATCTGCTCGATAATGTTGTTTTTAAGCTCTTAAATTGTTGTGGGATTATTGCTTGTTGAAAATACTGTTGTCAATGTTTGAAATCTGCTTGATAATGTTGTTTTTAAGCTCTTGAATTGTTGTGGGATTATTGCTTGTTGAAAATACTGTTGTCAATGGTTGAAATCTGCTCGATAATGTTGTTTTTAAGCTCTTGAAGTATTGTGGGATTATTGCTTGTTGAAAATACTGTTGTCAATGGTTGAAATCTGCTCGATAATGTTGTTTTTACGCTCTTGAATTGTTGTAGGATTATTGCTTGTTGAAAATACCGTTGTCAATGGTTGAAATCTGCTCGATAATGTTGTTTTTAAGCTCTTGAATTGTTGTGGGATTATTGCTTGTTGAAAACACTGTTGTCAATGGTTAAAATCTGCTCGATAATGTTGTTTTTAAGCTCTTAAATTGTTGTGGGATTATTGCTTGTTGAAAATACTGTTGTCAATAGTTGAAATCTGCTCGATAATGTTGTTTTTAAGCTCTTGAATTGTTGTTGGGATTATTGCTTGTTGAAAATACTGTTGTCAATGGTTGAAATCTAATCGATAATGTTGTTTTAAGCTCTTGAAGTGTTGTGGGATTATTGCTCGTTGAAAATACTGTTGTCAATGGTTGAAATCTGCTCGATAATGTTGTTTTTAAGCTCTTGAATTGTTGTGGGATTTGTTCGAGCATTTTCTCTACCAAATTCTGTTCGAAATTTCCTAATTACATCTTGAAAACTTTTACCATTTTCAAAAAATATTTTAATAACAAAAATACGTTGTTCCTTCGTGTAACGTTCCATATTAACTAACCTGAATGTATTTAGAATATACCTGCAGAAACCTCGTATAAAAATTCCAGGTAGAAAAAAAAGTCGCCAAAATAAAAAGGATACCTCAATTTTGAACACCCTTTATAAGTAAAGCCGCCAAAAAAAACACCTTGTGTTAAAAAGGTCCCGCCAAGTCATTAGTCACAAAAAGCACTGAAATCAAAACAGCGTCCGCCTAAATTTTGGTTTATTATTTTCAATAATGAACCTTTGGAATCATCACAAAAAAAAAAAAAAAANAAAAAAATACCCCCCCCCCCTCAAAATTTGATATTATACGTTTCAAGGTACGTAGAATCCAAAATCGAATGAAAATTTGCCACTTAGCGTTGACCGATTTGGATGAAATTTGGTATATTGATTATTCGTCCCATCTGGGCTCTAATTGTGCCCCGAACTTTTGGGTGCAATCGAATACACCCTTGGCGATTTTTGCCGCTATTTATCGGTTTTAAGTATTGCTGTCTAAAAGGAGAATGGTAAGAGCTAGATATTTGAATGTATGTCATATTTGGGGTCTCAGATGCTCTCCGAAACATTTGGGTTCAATCAAATATACCGCTGGAGGTTTTTACCGCTTTAAAGCGGTTTTTAATCCTGTCTAAAAAGAGAATGGCAAGATCCAGAGACTTCAAATTAGTAGCTATGCCAAATTTAGGTTCTAATTATCGTCTTGGAATCGTCACGGGAATCCCCCCGTCATTTTTTTTGGGGGGGGGGGTTAATAAAGGTTTATTATTTTTTGCCAGAAAAATAATAAACCCATGTGTCACATTGGCAGAGTTTTTCTACAGCTAAACATCTTTGTTTCAAATGTCAGCTTTCTACCTTATCCCGAAGTGTACTTCTCAATTTTGGACTTTTGTTTGTATCTAACCTAGTCTAATATTTTTCGCACGGATGTTATTTTAGTACTGTGGAACATATTTTTTGTTTCAAATTTCAGCTTATCCTGATGTGCTACTTCCCATTTATCTCATTTTTAGCGATTCCTACCACTGGGTAGGGCACGGCTACTATCGAGAAAAGATTATGTATTACTCAAGGATATTATTCGACCAAAACTCAGTACTATCAGTAGTATAATTATACAGTTGGAATGACTCTCACATGCCTCCTACCCCCTCCATGTTTATCTCATTCTATCTTTTAATTGAGATTCTATTCTACACGATTTTAAAAAAAAAAAATCTTATTAAAAACCGATTTTGGGAGAAATAGTTGTACCACCAGATGCAAATAAATGAGACATCTCCGATCAAAATCGGTTCGGTAAATTTCGCTATAGCCCGGTCAACGTCCAGGAAGATGAAGGAGAATAAAATAGTTTAAAAATGACCATTTTGTGAAGCTTTTTTTCGCTACTCCCGTAATTTTTTTTTAAAAAAATATTGATTTAATCTCATCATGTACCAATCCGATTATAAAATATTCAGCTAAAGTGGACTTTTTGACGTGAAGTAATGTATCACTTGTGCAAGGCTCATTAATATTTATACTGCATACCATTTGTCTTTATTGCATAACACAATCAAGGTGTGCTGTATTTTTCTATGCACGAACTTAAAATATCACAAAGGGCAGTAATTTTTGGTAACTTCCGGTTAGAATTTCATCCGAACACGTCCCTGGTATTAAACGGGTGATTAAAACAAATTACATCATCAGATGCACTGTTAAAAACCACAAATGAAAGGTCTTAAATCACTGAACAAAGTAATGGCTTTAGACATTCATAGAATTAGCAGATTCGTCTCCCCAAAGGAATAAGAACTCATCTTGTATGGAACTTTCAGATTTTACAACTCTTTCAAGTACTCCGGAGAGAAAATAAAAAGGTTTTACAATTCATACGAACCTCGATACAATAGAAATGCACAGAATGGAAGGTCCTTCACCGGTAGAACAATTGAACTATTGGAGATCTTGGAAAATGTTTTGTCCGAATACTTTCCATCAATTGGTAACAGTATGTATATCAGTGGGGCTCTTACTATGCAAAGACGTTCATGGTTGGCAATATTGGATGATGTGGATATGGTGAACAAAAAGCCTAAACTCACTTATTTTGACTTGGCTATTGGTAAGATTTTTATTTTATCTTCCCATTTACGAAGTATAGGAAAATAAAGTATTGTATTAGTGAAAAATTTCGATGTCGTTTTTTTTAAACATAAATGAAACAAGAAGATATATTTTACTATTATTGTTTTTAAGGGATCATTGTTATAAACATAAATATCTTTTACTATTATTGTTTTTCAGGGATCATTTTTATGAACATAAATGGAACAAGAGACTATCTTTTACTATTATTGTTTATCAGGAATCATTGCTATAAACATAAATTGAACAAGGGGCTATCTTTTACTATTATTGTTTTTCTGGAATGATTGTTATGAACATAAATGAAACAATAGGCTATCTTTTACTATTATTGTTTTTCTGGAATGATTGTTATGAACATACATGAAACAATAGGCTATCTTTTACTATTATTGTTTTTCTGGAATGATTGTTATGAACATAAATGAAACAATAGGCTATTTTATTTACTATAATTGTTTTTCTAGGATCATTTCTATAAACATAAATAGACCAAGAAGCTATATTTTACTATTATTGTTTTTCAGGGATCATTGCTATAAACATAAATGGAACAAGAGGCTATCTCTTACTATTATTGTTTTTCAGGAATCATTGCTATAAACATAAATGGAACAAGAGGCTATCTCTTACTATTATTGTTATTCAGGAATCATTGCTATAAACATAAATGGAACAAGATGCTATCTCTTACTATTATTGTTTTTCAGGAATCATTGCTATAAACATAAATGGAACAAGAGGCTATCTCTTACTATTATTGTTTTTCAGGGATCATTGCTATAAACATAAATGGAACAAGAGGCTATCTTTTACTCAATCCAGGCGATATAATTCATGAACCCCTTGTATTCATGGAAGACAGCTCAAGGCTCGAAACAGGTAAAGATTAGTAAAATAAATTTTTTAACGGAAGAATACAGGACCGCCAAGAGATAATCCGGGCTCGGGTCTGATAATTACGGGCCAAAAAATACATGAATCCTCAAAAGTAAATAACCTAAACATTAAATATCCATGATGTATAACATAAACTAATAATGAGGTTAAATTACTTCTATTAATAACAAATCTTGATCAATGAATCAAATCAATCAAGTTTTAAACTATAGGTAATCGAGGTGGTAGAAGCTTAATTTTTTTAGCACTTTGGAATTCAGGGCTCCTCCGAAAACCCCGGGTCCGGGGTTCCCTTCCTCCTTCTCGGTGGGCCTGCCCAGAGTAATCACTGCTTCTAGTTCGAAAATTCAATATTTTACTCAAAGATAATATATGACTTTTTGTACTGCGGAACACCTTTGTATCGAATTTCAGCTTTCTCGCTCATCCCAATGTGCTACTTCCCAATTCCTATTTTTTGGTGGTGAAAACCCTCCATAAATCAGGGAGAAACCGAAAAATTTCAAATTTTATATTCTTTATGGGCTTCGTATATACTATTTTGTGGGGGTTCATTCTCGGTAATTTTTCGTTATATGTTATATCCTTTAGTTTGCCCAGAAAAAATTGCAAAAGACCAGCTAAAAAGAGTCATTTTTGGCGGTAATTCGATTTTTTCTTATTGCGGACCTACAAACTCTAAGGGACCTGTGTGTCAAATTACAAGTCTCTAGGTTTAGCCATCGTGGAGCTTTGGTTATCCAGTCATTCAGTCAGTCAGTATACCAATTGGGTTTTGCGTTGTATAAGTAATTATGCGAGGGGGGTCCAAAAGTAACGGGAATTTAATGATAACTTCTTTGTTTCTTAAAATTTTTACATCCAATTTTGGACGTCCTCAAAGTATTCTCTATTGACCGCAACGCATTTCTCCAAACGATCCTTCCATTGTTCAAAACATTTTTCAAATTCACTTTTTGGGAAGTTCTTTAGGTCTTCCAGCGATTTTTGTTTTACCTCCACCACAGTTGCAAAACGCTTTCCTTTCAAGACCCTTTTGAGTCTGGGGAACAGAAAGAAATCACAGGAATCATAGCACCACGATTCATCACCAGTAATTACCTTGGAATAAAACTCAGGGTCTTCATTGAGCTGAGTTTGAAGCTCAAAACATGCCTGAAGTCAAAACTCCCTTTGATCGCCTGTGAGAAGGCGGGGGACAAATTTGGCTGCAATTCTTCTCATGTGTAATTCTTCAGATAAAATCGTTTGAATTGAACTGCATGATATTTCAGACATCTAACAGAGTTGACCAATGATTCGGCGACAATCTTCACGAACGAGATCATTGATTTTATCAACGTTTTCATCAGTTCTTGACGTTGAGGGGCGTCCTGAACGGGATTAGTCCTCATTTGACATTTCTCCACTTTTAGAACGTAAAAACCACTCGTAGACTCTGGTTTTACTTAGAGCAGCATCTCCATAAGCAGTCTTAAGCATTACAATAGCTTCCGCGGCCAATTTCCCCAACAGGAAACAAAATTTTACAGCCGCGCGTTGCTCTTAACAATCTGCCATCACGTTTTCGCCGAAATGGAAAAAAGTGTTTTCCTAAAAAAATTCTTACGAGCGAACCGATGCGCTCATAGCGACACAACTGCGCACACTAAGTCAGAAGGCATAACAGGAACGGTCACCTTGTCGAAAAATGGTTTCCCCCCTCTCTCTCCCCACCACACCACAATTTCCGTTACTTTTGGGTCCCCCCTCGTAGATAACATTGAGTTAAATGTTGATTATTGCAAAGGGGATCTGTTTTTACCTTAGGTGTGGGTATACATACCACCCACTATACAAAAGTGAGGAGTGTAACCGGGTTGGAACATTTCAGGAACAGCGAGAAAACTGAAATTAGTCAGAAAGGTGTTCCGCAGTACAAAAATAATCACATTCATCATCATCATCATCAAAAAAATTATCTTCTTCTTCATCATCATCAAAAATAATCATCTTCATCATCATGAAAAATAATCATCTTCTTCTTCATCATCATGAAAAATAATCATCTTCTTTATCATCATCATCATGAAAAATAATCATACTCATCATCATCATCATCAAAAATAATCATCTCCATCATCATCATCAAGAATAATCATCTTCCTCTTCATCGTCATCATGAAAAATAATCATCTTCATCATCATCAAAAATAATCATCTTCATCAATGACATCAAGAATAATAATCATCATCATGGAAAATAATCATATTTATCATCATCAAAAATAATCATCTTTATAATCATCAAAAATAATAATTATCATCATCATCATAAAAAAAAATATCTTCTCCATAATCATCATAAAAAAATCATCTTCTTCATCATCATCATCATCAAAAATAATCATCTTCTTCATCATCATCAAAAATAATCATCACAGTCGCTTTCTGTTTATTATTTTAATCATAAATCTTTAGAATTTTCGTATTTTCAGGTTTTGAACTGAAAGAAAAGACTCTCCGATATAAAATCGAAATTTTGCAAATAACAAAGATTGGATTTCCATTGTACATAAACATTATAGAGAGGCACCCATAGTCCATCTCATCTATATAAGACAATCTTACTGCTCATTCCTGAGACATACTGAAAAAGTGTCGCTTTTTCGAACTGAACGAGTGCATGGAGTAAAAGATACAAATGGTAATTTGAAGTATAGCTACTCTTTTTTCGCACAACACAATTTGGATTCAAAGTTTGAAATCATTAATATGAAAATAGAAGACTCAACTCCAAATTTTGAAATCAGATTCAAATTCCTTTTTGATGTAAGTAGCTTAGAGAAAGGATATTTAATATGAATCGGGAAACATGATTTTAAAGAGCCCGGATAGATGCTTAGAAACCCATCCAATCTGAACTACTAGAATCCTCTTATTTTCTTTTACTAACCCTAGAATGACCAAGGGGGGGGGGCAAAATTTGCCCGCGGTTTTAAAAAAAAGGCCAGATTTTCTTTTTATTTGGTACCAGGGGCTTGATATCCAAGCTAATTGTCAAAGATATGATTTATTTACCCATGGTAATGGTGACATAAACCCTTTTGAAAAAAAGACCAGATTTTCTTTTTATTTGGTACCAGGGGCTTCATATCCAAGCTAATTGTCAAAGATATGATTTATTTACCCATGGTAATGGTGACATAACCCCTTTTGAAAAAAAGATTAGATTTTCTTTTTATTTGGTACCAGGGGCTTGATATCCAAGCTAATTGTCAAAGATATGATTTATTTACCCATGGTAATGGTGACATAAACCCTTTTGAAAAAAAGACCAGATTTTCTTTTTATTTGGTACCAGGGGCTTCATATCCAAGCTAATTGTCAAAGATATGATTTATTTACCCATGGTAATGGTGACATAACCCCTTTTGAAAAAAAAGACCAGATTTTCTTTTTATTTGGTACCAGGGGCTTGATATCCAAGCTAATTGTCAAATATATGATTTATTTACCCATGGTAATGGTGACATAACCCCTTTTGAAAAAAAGACCAGATTTTCTTTTTATTTGGTACCAGGGGCTTGATATCCAAGCTAATTGTCAAAGATATGATTTATTTACCCATGATGAGTGTGTATAAGGGATTTGGAGTAAAAGTCAATATTCGTGCCTACGAAAACAGATTTTGCAAAACGTTCAAAATTAGATATGACATATTCAAAATTAGATATAACAGTTCGCATGAATCTATACAGGGTGTTTCAAAAGGTTATGCAAAAAAAGGAACCATGTATAGTAGAGCTCAAATAACAGCCACTTTACTTAATAAACCCCTATGCGGAAATGGACCCCAAGGTAGCTAGGGCCACGGCCACCCAAAGTTGGCACTTAAAAATCGAAAAATACTTATTAAAAATCGAATTATTTTGCGATTGACTTCATTTTTTGCATGACGTCTCCGATTGTTATCATGATTCTTTAGTGAGTATTTAGCACTTTTCCCCCGATCAGGGGCGGAGTAATGGGGGGTCAGGTAATGAAAATGCCACCAAAAAGTTTATTTTTTTGGTGTTTTAAGTTATAACATGTCTTCTAAAACTTGTTTTGCTACAAAAAACACCGGAATAGCTCTTGTCTAAAACCAACCGTTGACCTTTTAAAATCACAAAAATTGAGCGTTCCTGATTCTAATTATTCTAAATTTTCCCCCGGGGCGGAAGCCCCGACCCCCTGTGCCTGGGGGGTATTCCATACCCTCCGGCAGTATCACCTTACCAAGTGCTGTACCGCCCCTCCCTAAGATATAGCCTTAAATCCGCCCCTGGCCCTAGCTACCTTGGGGTCCATTTCCGTATAGGGGTTTATTAAGCAAAGTTGCCTTTATTTGAACTCTACTATACCTACCTGGTTTCTTTTTTTGCATAACCTTTTGAAACACCCTGTATATGAGAGCGACAAGAAAAGCTAAACGCTTTAGTTCTTTTGTTTACAGAATTATTGAACAAGATTTCATGCTACGATATATCTGATGATTTTGCTAATAAAAAATCGTGAAAGACGCTGAAGTTATAGATAAATAAATTCACTTAAACGCGCAAATAATTCAAACTTTTTAACATTCATCAGTGTTATAAATCCAGGGAAGAAGATACATAATAAAATAGTGCTGTTTTTAATTGCTTTGTAGCAAGCATATTAATTTATAAATAATTTGGTGATAGATCTCGGTTTGATTTTTAAGTACACTTAACACAAAAATTTCATTGTTTCCCATATGTAGTGTAATTGAAAAAAGAAAATAATAAGAAGAAAAAGAGCTAAAGAAACAGTTACAGATAGTAATCTATACAAAAAATATTGATATCTCACAAAAAATTATCATAGAAAAACTTCCAACCACTCTTCCAAAAATTTCCGCCCATGAACGTAGTGATATCTATTATTGAGGCCAAGTTTATTCTTGCTGCTGTACATCCCACACTTAAATTTAGTATTGCCCTTTTTCTTTTTCAATTCTCTTAAAGCAATACCGACTTTACACTTGGCCAGTCTGTAAAAAGTTAGATAATATTTTGGGATTCTCCTCAGCAAAAACTGACCAAGTGTAAAGTCGGTATTACTTTAAGAGAATTGAGACAGTAAAAAGTGCAATAATAAATTTAAGTTTGGGATAAACAGCAGCAAGAATACATTTGACCTCAATAAGAGAAATCACTACGTTCATGGGCGGAAATTTTAGGAAGAGTGGTTGGAACTTGGCCATTTTGAATGATAATTTTTTTTGTAATAAAGGTTGTAAAGTTTAGTACGGTTTTTCGTAACATTTATTTAACTTGCACTAGATAAAATGGGAAGAAGATAAAAATAGTTATTAAAAAGATAAAAAGTGTTATAAGTAATGACCGCATGGATGCAATATTAAGATATCAAATATACATAAAAGTGATGGAATTTCGCTGCACCTCGGATGATTACATTCCACTCCAATGTTTTGTGATTATTTTGGTGTTCATTCATAGTTAGATTCTTAGTATGCATTGCACATGGATGGGGCTTTGTTATTAGGGACCTGTTCCCACCAACTTAAATAGGCCTCGCGCTGTAAGAAAGCCACGGACCTCGCGAAAAGTTTTTTTTTTTATAATAAAGTTTTTTTATATAAAAACGAAATATTGGTTGCAATTACATGAATATAATATGGTTCGCTATCATTCTAATGATAGCAAACTTTTACATGTATCCTTAAACACATTAAAATTTTCTGATAAATCAAGGTCAGAGGAGTGCTGATTGAAACATATCATTGATGATGTTAGTGCTGAGCATAGGTACTCGGGAGCACCAGAGTTGGGTATATGAAAAAAATCTCGATTTTTATCTCACTCTGAGTGATGATTGTATGGGAACATTGATTGCAATATTATCTGACAGTGTGGTGTTGTCAGCAGTTAGAGATGGAACAGACTGGATGTTGTTGAACACTTTATAAATGTAAATGAGTTTTTGTAATTCTCTTCGTGCCAACAATGTTCCCATACTCAGGTGGTCCATCAGGTCCACATCAATCCTACCCTTACCTTAAACATTTCAGATATACGATTTAGATCCAGACACCATTAGACAACTTTATGATTCCAATGAGAGTAGCCGATTCATTATGAAGCAAAACGTTTTATCAAGTTCAATAACTGAACTAGAAAATGCTCTGCAATTGGAGTCAAATTCATTGACATCAACATTAAGAGATATAGGAGATATTCTTATGAATGATGCTGAAAAATTGCAAGAAATAAGAGACTTTTTCCGAAAGTATTTGTTCCAACAAGACAATTTTTATCCTACATATCGAGCTTTAAGACGAGGGGGAGATATCATTATAGAAGAAGAAAGAGATTAAGAAGTTATCATTAAAAATAGGGGTAGGAGACCCAGTTTATCGACACTACAAAAATAAAAATAATAAATTAATCACAACTTTGGTGCTCACTGCAGCATTATAGGATTTCCCTAATATCAATAATTATTCAATTCCCTTGATTTTTTTTCTATTTTACCTAAAATGCTGGCACCGGATTTATCTCCATAGCTACTCATTGTTCCCATGAGGCTGAGTGGGCCCCGAAAACATCCAAACCACAGGGATAAATTTATCAGTAAGCTCCGAAACTTTTGGGTGCAATCGCAGTAAGCTTACAAACTCTTGGGTGCAATGAAATACACAGCTGGCGGATTTTAACGGTTTTCAGTAATCCTGTCTACAAAGAGAATGGTATTAAAAGTCTAAAAGGAGAATGTTGTATGTCAAATTTGGGGTCTAATTACGCCCCTATTCGGGGGGGGGGGTATTTTTTTAGTCAGTAAAATAATAAATATATTTGTCACATTGGCAGAGTTTTGTTAAGGTTTTACAGTCACGTCTTAAGGTATGTAGCAATCTTAATATTTATTTATAATTTTTAGTTATTTCAGACGGCATAAAGGGCAGTCTGAAAGAAAAAACTAAATAATAAACTGACTAAGTTTTCACTTGTTAAAATGTTCATTAAATAAATAGGCAAATAATTTTATTTGAAAGTCTCAATAAATTAGAGAGATAGGGGCACATATATATACCAGACACTCAAATTCAACAAATGTTCATAAAATAAAAAGGCAAATAATTTTATTTGAAATTCTCATCAAATTAGAGTGATAGGAGCGAAAATATATACCAGACACTCAAATTCAACAAATATTCATCAAATAAATAGGCAAATATTTTTATTTGAAAGTCCCATCAAATTAGAGAGATAGGGCCACAAATATACCAGACACTCAAATTCAACAAATGTTCATCAAATAAATAGGCAAATATTTTATTTGAAAGTCTCATCAAATTTGAGAGATAGGGGCACAAATATATACCAGACACTCAAATTCAACAAATGTTCATAAAATAAAAAGGCAAATAATTTTATTTGAAATTCTCATCAAATTAGAGTGATAGGAGCGAAAATATATACCAGACACTCAAATTCAACAAATATTCATCAAATAAATAGGCAAATATTTTTATTTGAAAGTCCCATCAAATTAGAGAGATAGGAGCACAAATATATACCAGACACTCAAATTCAACAAATATTCATCAAATAAATAGGCAAATATTTTTATTTGAAAGTCCCATCAAATTAG
>CM022881.1:4502393-4523393 GCA_012654025.1 Pachypsylla venusta
TTAAAATTGATTGAAGTCACCTCTAAGGTCAATGGCAAAACACATAAACGAGAAATATGTTTTTTTAAAGTCTGCTTTGTCCTTGAAAAACACAAATAACAATATAAGAATCGTAACGAAGTACCGGCGAACACAGGTGGTAAGATGTAAAACAAACCCTCAGTTAGGAGTAATTACACATTGCTTATACCAGTGTTATGGCTAAGTTATAACGTTTTCGACGATCAGGGCCGCCGAGAGAAAATCCGGGCCTGGGACCAAAAAATTACGGGCCCCTTTACTAAAATGAAAAAATCTTGGGGGCCCCTCCAAAAGCCCGGGGAGAATACCGTCACACCCCATCCCTCTCGGTGGCCCTGTCGATGATATTCACGCTGTTTTCCGACCTAAAGGATTTGAAACTATGCGAGATCTAAATAGTAATATTTGCTAAATAGTAATATATTAGGGATTTGCAGAGTAATTTCGAAAACCATTATTGTTGTTGTTAAAATCAACAGTTCGCACCATTTTTCAATTTAGAATTGAAAAAATTGTATAATAATGTTGAAAATGTGTTGATGGCCCTTGGCTGTGATCTTTATGAAACCTTTATATGGTTGCATGTCTCTATTGAAACTGATAGCAAATATCACTGCGACCTTTATGAAACTATATGGTTGCATGTATCCATTAAGACTGATTGCAATTATCACTGCGACCTTAAATTATTTCGAAGAGGATGGACCAGTATTTCGAAGAAGATGGATTTGGAACAGCCTCAACCAACTGAGCTACTGGGGAAAATTAGCCGCTTTCTAGTCCAAAAATACATTGAGATATTGGTCGCTGAAACAAAAGATAGGCGATCTTTGTTCGGAAAAATTTCCCGAGTGATATCTATACACCGTAGAACCAATTGCAGGTGGAGTCCATCTCTTTATCCCCCCAGCCCATGATACTTACTTTCTGTCATTAACGATTCTTGATTTTTTTGGCAAGCCTGCCATATGTCTGGAATGACTCTCTTTGCGCAGCTCTAAAATTTTATTGATGGTAATTTTCTGTTGCTCCTCTAGAGAAAGAATGTCGCTTCTTTTAGATTTTTTTAATGCACCTGGAAGTAAATTTTCAAAAATATTTAAAATAATAATAAAAAGGTCAAGCAGAATACTATCTTCATAAAGGGTTACACCATTTTTCACTTTGGAGGCCGCGACCCTCTCTTTTAGTGTTACTGAACTTTGCAATTTTTGTCAGTCACAACCGAACACAGTTTATCATTTTTTGTCTGTCATTGTGTATTTATTGACAACTGTAGATATCGCGCCTTTGGGTAACACCAATTGGACCTCATAGAGTTTATAGACATGCTGAAAAACCCATCTTTAACATCTATTGGTCATTCAAGACGGAGGTTTCACCCTCCATTCGCTGGAAACTTGCAAACCAGCAACCAACAATGACCTCACCCAGCCAGGGTTGGGCCGGAAAAATAGCCAGCATCACGAGGGCGCGAACCCACGTGGACACCCATATGGTACAACCTCGCTGGACGTTGCTTAACTTCAGTGATCTAACGGGAACTGGTGTATTCAATGTGCCATAGGAACGCTGGCTAGAAACTAGTATTATTTACTCCAAACGCTTAAAACATACAAACCTCGTATACTGTAAGCGTTATATGTTTTACGCTTACAGTGGGTGAGGTTTTATTTACCTACATTCATTCATTCCAAAGAACAAACGCCCTTAAAATCAAATATTTTCCCCCATTTTATATCCAGGTTTGGAACAATGGTAGAAATAGGTTGATATATAAGGTAATCCAAATAGTTTTGATGGCCCTTGACTAGAACTGTGATGATGTGCGTTCCAGGTTGTCCTGATGTGTACAACCTACAACCGGTTATCGACATGATGACCAGACATAGTTGTTGTTGTTAACGTTCTCAACGACTCTCACTGTGTCTCCAGGCCAGGGAAAGCGCAGCCACTCCAACAGGATCTGTCCATAATGCTGATGGCTCTAGAATAGTTGGGTTTGATGGATAGTTGCTTGCTGCTCATGATTTACATCATGAGCAGCCAGCACACATAGACGACAACGATCAGATACTTCAGGGTTTAGCAAGGATTTATATACCAACTCTTTGAGGAAGTATCTGGAACAGCACGGCTGGGTCCAACGGAGGAAAAACACAGTGAGTTGTCGTCGGAACGGTGTGGATGGTCTTTGGCCGTGCCCGAGGGCACGGGTAGCCCTGGTACGAAGAACCAACCATCTTGGGGGCCAGGCATAGTAATAATACACTCTTACTGCTAAAATCTTCGGGAAAATCAAAATCTAAATCCAGGTCCAAATCATCGATTGTTCTCTTATTTGAATTTGTGGCACCAGAGGAAGGTTGTGTTGAAAAAACATTTAATTCGGATGCAGCTGTTCTATTGGACTGAGACTGGGTTGATAGTGATGAATATTGGCTTGATTGTGAACTGAATAACTGTTTCGACTGAAGTGTTATCGGGGTAGACTTGGTAGGGCTTACATCAAGATTTATTTCATTTGGTTTGTTGCTCGTTTGATGGTTTTCTTTGTTTTGGGTTATGATAGGCGATGGCTAGAACAATTAAAATAAATAATTAAATGCTGTTTTTTGTGTTTATGATGGGCAATGGCTAGAACAATTAAAATTAAAAAATAAATGCTGTTTCTTTGTGTTATTATGTCAAACTTTTGTGCTCACTGGAACATTGCAGGATTCTTGCAATATCAATCATTATCCAATTACTTTGATTTTTTTTTTTTTTTTCTTTCTATTTTACATACAAGGCTGGCAACGGGTCACTTCGAGTCGTTCGAGAATCGAACCCGAAATCTCCTTTGTGCTAGTCGAGTGTGATGCACACTGCCACGGGGACGTCGAAAAAAAGTTCTTATTGGGTACACTCTACTTTATATGTATGTGCAAACGGGAAACGTCACGGCAAAAAAATAAAATAATAATAACGTTACGTGCTAATGGGAACGAATTATAACGTTCATCGCAGAATTTTTCAATACCTGTAAAGGTCTGGGAGAACTAATCTGATTAATTGACTGATCATTACTTCTAGAAGAGAAATCAAGGGACCGTTTTGATTTCTTGATGGAAATTAAAATTGATTGAAGTCAATTAGTTGGTTCTACGTACAACTGATACCTACGTACAAGTTGTCAATCCAAAAACTCAAAAGTATTTGACCACAGAACATCACCAATGCAAACCAAAAAAGACCCATATCGCAACACAGCGATCATCCTCAGTGAAAATAATAACCCAATAATTAAGTTAAATTTCAGCTCTTTTTTTATTTATTATTATTATTTTTAATTTTGCTTAATAAAGGAGCCAAGCCAGCATCACGAGGTAGCAAACCCCCGTGGACACCCATATGGTACAACCTAGCTCGGCGTTGCTTAACTTCAGTGCTCTATTTGGAAATGCTGTATTCAACGTGCCATAGACGCTGACTAATCTAGTTGTTATAATAATACATTCTTGAAAACATATTAAAACGAGTGAAAATCTGACTAAAATTGTCAATTTAACATCGTAATCGCTTGATTGCACTCACCACGGTTCTCTAGTTAACAACGCCAGAATTAAGCCGTAATACTTGTAAGTATATATCTGCCGTAGATAGTTTCTTTCACACTTACCTTCCATCTCCATGACCATATCCATGTCATCGCCGTACATCATCTCAAACTCCTCATCTGGATCTGGAAAGTCGCTCATTTTGCCGAAAGTGTGTTCTACCTTCAATTAAATCTGATTATTAGCCCTCAATATAGCACATGTAAAGAACTAGGTATGACAGACCCAGGAACAACGAATTCAACACCCATGTACCATCTGCCAGTTACACCGGTGTCTCTTGTCCCTCTGTTCTCTTAAAACAGAAGTGCGTAATGGACTAGAATACGAAATAGTCCCTCTGTTCTCTAAAACAGAAGTGCGTAATGGACTAGAATACGAAATAGAATAATAATTAATAGAAAAACGAACAAAAAAATAAATAAATCTAGTTCATAAAATACACAATTATCAATTTTATCTTCTTTATTTAATGAAAAATAATATTTTATTTTCGCAAAATTCTTCAACTTTTGTTTACAAATTTTGATAACAAATTCCCGCCATATTTTAATTAAGCAGATTACACACAATGCTTTAAAGGAATATTTATCATACTAGATTACACANGGTCCCATAGTTGTGGGATTTTTGGGGATTTTTGTCGCGTACGGCGTGACACATCGCGGGAAAAATCCCACCAACCATTTGTTTTGTTTTTAACTTTTTATGTTTACTTGTTAGCTTTATTGACATATTTTAACCTCCCTCGACAGATTAGGAAACGTTTTTACGGCCATGCCTTTATTGCTTGAGCACAACAGAAAAAATAATTAATCAAAGTATGCTCCTTGGTGCATGGTTCTATCGCCCACCCAAATAATTTAAAAAATAAAAGAAAAAAAATCGTCTCACCGTACCCCATGCTTCCTTACTTTTTTTCCTGTGCAATCCAAGCTCTAGTCCACTGGCAATCGTTACATTATTATGTTCTTATTTTTTCCTATTTCATTTGTAGATCTATATAGGTTATATCTAATGTAGGTACCTAAAATCCGACAGAGATTTCCAAATTTATGATCCCTACTGGGAATCGAACCCAAGTCTCTTATATTTAAATCTGTCATCATGTTTATCTCTAAGTAATCATCATTACCGCAGGCTAACCGGAGCCTAACTACAGGTATCTACTAATTTTCTCACCATAAACTTGTAAACGTTGACATTTTTAATGTAGGGAGAAATCAAGGCCTTTGTAGGGAATTTTGACGAAAAGGACCTGGAAACTGGCAACACAGAGGATGCCATGCCATTTTTTTAAAATTGTTTTTCGAATATATATTACGTTACAAACAGACAAACTAATATATATTCAAACTTCAAACAAACGTTTTGATCGGCCATGCCTCGATTAAACTTGTTCTTCTTATAAAGTCGCTCCCTAAAAACTCTTGTGCTTTCTCCAAAGTTTCGTCGATTTTCAAGCAATAAAATTGTGAATTAAACATTTAAAAGTGAGTTTTCTCGTATTTCCCACCATTTAATCGTGAAAATTAACCTTCTACTTTCAATTAATCAAACGTTACAAACTTAATGTATATTCTAAGGAGCCAACGATCATACCACGTTGAATACACCAGTTCCCGTCAGATCACTGAAGTTAAGCAACGTCCGGGCCTGGTCAGTACTTGGATGGGTGACCGCTTGGGAACACCACGTATCGTTGTCTTTTTCCGGCCCAACCCAGGCTGGGTGAGGTCAATGTGGGTAGCTGATTTGCAAGTTTCCAGCGAATGGAGTGTAAAACCCCCGTCTTGAATGACCAATAGATGTTAAAGAGACGTTAAGCCAAATTAAAAAAATATATATATTCTAAGGTGTTTTTATTAATTTGTTTGTTGTTTGTTGTGCGTTTTTATTTATTTTTAAAAGTTTTGTTTTCTCTATTTACTAGAATTAGAATGGCTAGAAGTTCAGAAGAAGAATTGGCCTTTATCAAATTGCTGATTGAGGACAATTCCTCAATAATCTGTTGCAAAAAATCTGATGATTCTACAAGAAGATTGAAGAAGAAGACGTGGGAGGAAATGCTTGAACAGTATAACAGTGTCCCAGAGTTCAAAAAGGTTGGTGGATTTGAGATATTTAAAATAACTTTGTAGTTAAGAACCTATTGCTGGGGTGTTTTTTGCAAAAGGTAGGTAATTGTTCATGAACGTTCCAAAAACAAATTTCAAACAATCTCTTATAAACTTTGTAAAACTCTGCAAAAATTGGGTAAATATCTATTTTAGGGTAACTTTTTAAAAATGGCCGAAAAAAAAAAAATATTGGCCGTTATGAGTCCATGTTGGACGGGTTTTTTTGCCCAAAATGCCTCTACAAAATCGCCCTCGGAACAATGTGTTCTTTATGTTTATAATTAAAAAAGCCACTGTCCGCTGACGGAAACGTTATTAGAAGTAAATTAGCTATATAGCTTTTTTCGACCATTTTTGAAAAGTTACGCTAAAATTCAGAATTATCAAAAATTGTCGATGGCCTCTGAAGTGAACTTTACACTCTACTCAAAACCTATTCCTGGGGTGTTTTTTTTTTTAAAGGTAGAGAATTGTTCATGAAAGTTTCAAAATTAATCAAATTTCAACCAATATATTTATAAACTTTGTAAAACTGTTCAAAAATGGTTTAATTGATAGAAAAAACTCATATTGGACCAAAATTATATCAAGCTTTTCTAAAATTTGATAAAAAACATGCCTAACTCCTTTCAAATTGAAAATATACTTGCCTTGTAATTTAGGATTAGATAGTAAGCTTACCTACACTTTTATTTTTCAGAAAAATGTCAGCCAATTACAAAAATGTTGGGAAAATTTGAAGTCGAGAAGGAAACAGGAGCTTGCACAACAGAAAAGAGCCCGTTTCCAGACTGGTGGACCCTACAATTCATCTCCACAACATACTCNATGATTTCTTGTTCAGGACACCCTGAGGATTATTTCGGAAATTTTCGTGTACCTTATGAGGTAAATTTTGGCCCAATTTCGATTTTTGGCGGATCTGTAGCTTCTAAACGCCCCCGGTCTGGCAACCAGGAAAGCGAGTTTTGACATTACCCCACCAATGCACTTCCAGCCCACGGGTCAAAAATTCAAAATTGTATACCTTATGAGGTAAGATATGGCTAGCCAGCTCCTGAACTATATTGAATTGTTATATGTTTTTGTTATTGAAGTTTAAATTGTGTTAATTTATTTGTAGTGTACCTCTTTTACAGATCCTGGCTCAACTGCACTGCTGCTAGACAACTTGCAGGACAGACAGTCACTTATACAAATTCAAACGACCTATTACAAAGAGCTACTTAAACAAACAAAGAAGGAAATAGAATTTAAAGAAGAGGAAAAAAAGATGAAAAAAATTGAACATGAGTTGAGAAAAAAGAAACTGGAGCTGGAAATCAGGCTTTTGGAGGAAAATAATGAATTGGAAAGGAAACAGAAATTAGAAAAACACAATTTGGAGATAGAAAAACTAAAAAAAATGTAAATACAATCCTTTCCAATTCATTATTTACCTTCCGAAGTGCAATTTCGTTCATCTGCCATTGTATATATTGTATCTTACCTATTGCATATACAGGGTGTACCAAAAGTCGGAGACTACTTGAATATCTTTTGAATGGCTTTATGTGGAGTTTTGAAATTTTGCATGGTATTATATCCCAAATTAAACCATCTGATAGTGTAACTAATTTTTCAGGGGCGGGTCCCATGTGGCCGCTAGGGAGTCCAACTTTTGTTTTTTAAATATGCCAATCTAATTAGGAGAACTATGCAAAAAATTATACATCTAGAGTTTTTGGTTTCAAAATGGCAGCCATTTGAAATTTCCAAGAGTATCTAAAACTGGGCGAATTATGTCTAAAAAACGGGTTCCTCGACATTGATGTCCTATAGAATCATTAAATATCCCATTGTAAATAATTCTCCTAGTTTTAGACACTTGGAAGTCATATCTTGAAAATTTCAAATAGCCGCCATTTTGAAATCAAACAAGCTAGTAGACGTGTAATTTTTTTTGCAAAGTACTTCTAATTCTATTGTCTTTTTGAAAATGTATCACAAGATGGGGGTTCGTATTTAGAAAACAAAAGTTGGACCCCCTGGGGGCCACATGGGACCCGCTCCTGAAAAATCTACACCATCTGGTGGTTTAATTTGGTGTATAATACCATACAAAATTTCAAAACTCCACATAAAGCCGTTCAAAAGATATTCAGGCGGTCTCGGACTTTTGGGCCACTGTATTGTATTTAATACTATAAATAGTTAATGCATTGTTTTCAAATCATCTGAAATGCCTGATAATGGAAGCATTCCCCTAAAGGCCAGAACTCTTCTTGGGGTTACATCCCCCTCAACATGGTTCTCATCATTACAATAATATTTTCCAATATTATAAAGGACTGCACAAGCTGCTATGATTATTTGGGTATTTGCAAGCTTATTCAACAATTTCCTGCCCAAGCATGGAAAACGCTTTTTCCAAATGCCAAAATAGTCTTTAAATGGTACATCTGGTCTTCTTATGTGCATAATTATACCTAATTTCACTGGGGGTTGTAGGGTCTATGAGGGGTGTGAATAGGTATTGAGTCTGCATATAGTCTACATCACCTAGTAAATACCCATTAATTCGGTCTTCCTCAAACTTCATGCAAACAGAACTATCTCTGAATATTGTGCCGTCGCGTCGTGGGTGGATCCTGGCCACCGTATCACAATTTGATCTAATCCATACTTCCATACTAATTTATAAATGCGAAAGTAACTCTGTCTGTATGTATGTATGTTACGCTTTCACGTTTTAACTACTGAACCGATTTTGATGAAATTTGGTATGGAGATAGACTAAACCTTGGGAAAGGACATAGGCTACTTTTTATCGCGAAAAATACGGCCATGCCTATAAGGCGCCAAGCGAAGCGGGCGTATCCTGCTAGTATCTCATAATTTGGTCGACCAACTACTTGGACATTGATTGACATTTTGTCTTTCCTATTTCTAAACAACTCAGCATTGTCACCTCCTGAAGATTTGATCTCTATATGGGTACAATCTATGCTGCCCATAATATTAGGAAATCCTGCTACTACCCTGAACTTTCTTTTCACCTCTGCAATTACCTCGGCAACTCTAGGAAAATGAATGTACTGAGGTAAGTGGAGAGCAATGTTCCAGATCTCCACAAGCTGTAAAGTGTACAAAATGAATGATTAATGTGAAACAAACACGGACAATTTACATAGGTACTTGTAACTTGTAATTTTTAATATTAGACAATGACAATTTACATAGGTACTTGTAACTTGTAAGTTTTAATATTAGACAATGCCAGCACATAGGAAACCAATTTTGCATGCAGGTTCCTCTTATGGTCTAGGTTGGAATTGAAATTTTTTGAGGACATAATTCCAAGTCATGAGGGGGAATATTTCAGGAGTGAAGTGTGGAGCTAACATGGCTTCGGAGCCGTCGATATAAACTCTGGCTCCGGCCCCAGCTCCTCTTTCCAAAAATTACTGGCTCCGGATACAGCAACTTACATAATATATATTTTGAATACAGAATATTTTTTTATTTTACTTATATTTTTTATAAATTGTATGAACTGAAGTAGGTACTGAGTGAAATTGACTCTGTTCTGGTATCCTAACCCTAACAATTCATAATACTCGTAAAAATACTTTATGAATGACAAATCTGGATTTTTTTTTCATTAAATGTATAAGGCTAAGTTCAGATGAACGCTCCGTACCGCGCGGGAGCATTCACATGACAACGTATGTACGCGTGGCAGTCTGGCATCAAAATATCTTCTTGGCTACTTTATTTCGCCTCAAACCGCGTGGATCGACTGAACAAATCAATACAAATTTGTAGATCTAGTACTGCGCGGATCAACTGAACAAAGCAATACAAATTTGTAGAACTAGTACCGCGCGGTCATGTGTTGCATGGCAACAGGCTTCGCCATTTCTATCTAAGTAACTTTTAATGAGCAAGCGTTGAGGTGAAACCAAGCCGAAGTTAAGATGTGTACGTGCTCGATAAATACACAGATATCTTCGAGAATACCTGAGAGGCTATCCAGTGTATATGTTTATTACTGATATTCGCTTATGAGATATTAATAGTTTATTTAATTAATCCATTCCGATTTCGATTCTGATTCTTTGAGTTAGCTAAGTAGTAAAGTGTTTTTAAAAAGAGATGTTTTTCTTTGAGTTAGCTAAGTAGTAAAGTGCAATTTAAAGAGATGTTTTTGGCAGGGTCAATCCATTTCGATTGTGATTCTTTGATTTAGCTAAGTAGTAAAGTGTTTTTAATATTTATAAAGTGTAATATAAATCTCTCCCTTCTTTTATTTCTAAAATGTAAATAAATATTTATATCTATATTATATTTTAAGTTTAAGATGTTTGAAGTATTTTTGAGTATTGTTGAGTTTTAATTATTCTATGTGTTGTGAATAGTTTGGTGAGCTAATGAGACTCGGCCATAGGCTGTAAAGTTAGTTGACCAAACTTTCATAAAACACATGCACTATTTAGATAGATCTTGTGCCGCGCGGTTCATCGTACCGCGCGATCATCTGAACTTATGATGCAGAAAAAAGATTTATATTTTTATTATTTGTATTACAATTTACAATTAGGGTTTTCTTTATGTAACTAGAAGACGTCTCCATGGCAGTGTGCACCAAGGAGGTTCCGGGTTCGATTCCTGGACGGGTCGAAAATTTGAAAAAGTTTTTTTCGAATTTTCTATACTTGGTCTGGTTGTGTTTGGGGGTAACTCAGCCTCCTGAGGACAATTGAGTAGCCATGGTAATAGCGCCAAGTGGTAGCATTATAAGGTGAAATTTGTTAAAGTGTAGCTTAGGCTTAGAGATATTGGAGTAAATGTTGAAAATACCTTGTAATGCTATGATGCCCACAAACATTGTGACATAATAACACAAAGAAATATACATTTACATACATTTTATGTAACTAGAATACAATAATATTCATGTTCAGTTAAAATGATTTAATCCCCTCCCCTTGCACAAAAATCAAACAATTCATAACACATATCTAGGTAACTTTTTTTTCAAGGCTATGTTCACATGAACGCGCGGTACGACGAACCGCGCGGCACAAGATCTATCTAAATAGTGCATATTGTTTACATGACCGCGCGGTACTAGTTCTACAAACTTTTATCGATTTGTTCATTTGATACCGCGCGGTCATCTGAACATAGCCTAATTGACCGAGATGTTTTCATTTTTTATAGATAGGTCGGAGCCGGAAAGGAGCCGAAATTTTGGTAAATTTAGCTTCGCTCCGGCTCCTCTTTATAAGAAAAAAGGGCTCCAGTTACTTTATAAAAAATCACACGGCTCCTTGGCTCTGCAGCCCTGGGAGCTAGTAACTTTTATAAAAAAGGGATGTCACAATAAACATATTTTTATTCATTCAAACACTTAGGACTTCAACCCCAGCCCCTGGATCATAAGTAGACTGTCAAACTTTACAATCCTAATATCAAGTACTCTCATTAGTCATCAGGGAAGTACAACAGAATTACAGAGTTGTATTTCTAAAGCTTAAGCACACAGACCTATGAATCCATTGACGCATTCATACCTGGTAATTGCCAGTGGCAAAATTTATCCCTAAAATCGCCAATCTGGTCCGGTGAAGACATAAGCGGGGAGTGAAGATAAGACCCTCCAACCAGGGCTGCGGAGCCGTCGATAAAAACTCCGGCTCCAGCACATCACACGGCTCCGCAGCCCTGCCTCCAACAAATATCTACTTATGAATTCCACTAAATTGTTTTAGGTAATTTCTTCTACAGAGAAGAAACGGTGAGGAAGAATATTTTTTTTTATTCGGGGGGGGGGTCCGCTCCCCTTCTGTGCGTCACTGAACCTAAATCAACTCAATGCAAAGTCCGTGGCTTCGGCTAGTCATTGCAACAATGCATGTCTTACACATCACGAGAAATAAATTACCAAAAAAATAAAAGTCGGACATTATTTATTTTATTGATGATTTATTTTTAATTTTTACAACATCACGCATTTTACGCAAAAACAATAATTATTATATAACCGTCACCAAATCGATCAGGTTACAACATTGAAACACAAATGACACCATAAACACATATTTGATTCTTTTGCAAATTTACTATTAATATTTACCGTAGAATTTCTGGTGTCTAATCCAGATCATGCGATTTACAAAGATGAAGACCATTTGAAATTTGGGAATAGCTTTTGCCTGACATAATAATTACAATATAATTTCTGGTGTCCAATATACCCAAAAAAATTGACTCATTTGACCAAATTTTTACACTAGATCATGCGATTTTAAAAGAAAGAAAACATAGGCGGTGCCTTAATATTTTTAATGCATAAATAGTGTAAACACTAAACAAGAAAGAAATGAGTCAGAAATTTAGCCACCTCAAAATATAGAACTTTTTATCAAAGTTCGACTGGTCTTGATGACAAAATGATCTTAAAGAGTATCATCCAATAAGGGGAAAACTCTAACAATGGGAAACATGGGTTTATTGTATCCCTTCCTCCTCAAACAAACGGATTCTTCGTACCTTGAAACGTAAAATATCAAATTTTGAGTGGAGGGGAGAGGGAATTTTTTTCGTGACTATTCCCAACCTTTCTCTANTTTTTTTTAAACAGAGTTTTACAAACTTTAAACTAAGTTTATTTAGCCAGCGTCTATGGCACGTGATCTAACGGGAACACCAGTTCCCGTTAGATCACTAAAGTTAAGCGACGTCTTACCAAAGATGTTAACGAGACGTTAATCAATAAATAAATAAAAAAAAACAAGTTTTTAAAGCGGCCAAGATGACTTTAAAACTGAAATGTAATTTTGTATGATTGTCAATTTTTGTACGCCTAACAATATAGGTACATACAGAGCGGGAGTCTGAACTCAATATCTCGTAAACGAATTTTCGAACTTTCAAAAAAGCTGAAAATAGTGTTTTTTAAAAAAAAAAAAAATCAAAGGAGAAACCTTTTCCAACGGTTTTTAAGTTTTTGAATTAGTCCGTTTTTGAACTAATTCAAGAACTTTTTGAATTAGTCCGTTTTATTTCTCCCATCAATAATTATGGAAATAATAAAAAGCAATGAATGTTGAAAAATAGCATAAAAGCTAGTTTTTCTAAAATCAAAAGTGTTGATCAAAATGTTTTTTTTTTTTTTTTTTTTTAATGTTACTAAGTCATCAAATAGTATTCGGAATCAATCAACTATCATATGAATAGTTCAATGGCACTCATATTTTCAATATTTCAAAGGAGTTGATTTCTAATAGCAAAAAATAAAATTAGTCGCTAAACATTAAATAACTTACAATGCTATTATAAAATCTACAAATTTAGGAACACAAACATGTATCAATGATTAGTTGACGTAAATAAGGAACGAACCAATCAACCGATACGCGGATGATCATTTAAAGCCTATTTTTTTAAAAATATATATAAAAGATCTCCCTGAGTGACTTACACCTTTTTGTCTACAAGGCTGTCGAGTTTAAGTCCAAGGACAACTTGGAGTTTATCAACTTTAACCAAACAACATTGCCATTAGCAATGTTTTTCTAGGAACACACCAAGCGCTTCCTATCAGTAAATTCTTCACTAAAGAACGAAGAAGAAATTTAATCTTGATAATACTTCACAACGAAAATCAGTTGTTGTTGTTTTTTTTTGGGGGGGGGTGNGGGGGGGCGGAGGGGGGATGCAATAATTCATAATTTGAAGAAGAAATTTGGTTTAAATTAGAATTTTCGCCCGCTAGAGTCTCCTTGTCACTTTAATCACTACCTACTTGATTTTTTAAAAAAAACTCATTGCCAGATTCGAAACTAGTTTCTTCATAAATAATAATAAATAGGGTTTTTGGTAAGTGTTTTGTTTTAATTTATTTAAAAGTTAATGAACAGTTTGGTCTAGATAGAAGTACTCTGCATGGACACTGGATTCAATAGAGATCTCACTTTTTTCAAACTATCAAGTAACACACTTTTGTGACAAAATAATAAAAATACCTACTTTGTAACATGTGTGACAATTACCGGGACGACCAAGTATTGACGTAGGTACCACTTTAATAAATATTTATAACATATAGTTAGAGAAGTGGGTCTACTTAAGTGCATTAATCACACTTCCCCCAATGTCAATACCAGAAAAAGTGACATATGGCAAAAAAGGAAATCGCAGAGATTTTTCTTTACAACAAAAAAGAACCAGTCACATTTGGAGTTCTTTTCCACTATTTTTTTTTTTTTTTTTTTTTTTTAAATAGAATAGTTTCAGTAAATATTAAAATAAAATCATGTTTTGGTGACAGCTTTGCCCTCAAAATCATGTTTTAATGACAGCTTTCCCCTCAAAAACTATGTTTTAGTGAGAACTTTCCCTCAAAATCATGTTTTGGTGACAGCTTTCCCCTCAAAATCGTGTTCTAGTGACAGCTTTTCCCTCAAAATAATGTTTCAGTAACAGTTCTCCCCTCAAAATCATATTTCAGTAACAGCTTTCCCCTCAAAATCACGTTTTAGTAACAGCTTTCCCCTCAAAATCAACTCTTCCCACCAATCTTTCTAGATTAAGGTCTAAAATAAAATGAAAATTAGTTTAATAATTATAATGAATAAATGTCTTTGGTGATTTCAATTTTTGTTTGAGGAAAGATTTATAAATATTTAATTTTCGTCGGATCGACTTTTTCAAATTAAAAAGTTTTTATGACCCCTTGGCTGGAACTGTTATGATATTATTTTTTTATACTAAAGATATAATCCAATTTCAAATCGAAACTAACAGGGGAATGTTGTCATCAAAACAAAAGATAGGCGATCTTTGATCGGAAAAATCCGAGTGGACTTGGTACGTAGAACCAATCGTCTGTGAAGTCCTCCGACTACCATCAGTATCGATGATGATGTACCTCTGAATGATATCACCACTAANACTTTATATATATTTTAATCCTAAAAATTTACAATTTAAAATATAGTTACAATGTTTTTTTTTAAAAAAAAATGACTACTTCGTGCGTTTGTCTCCTTAAACAATAAGTTCAAAATACATTTAAATCACAAAAAAAAGAAGAAAAAAAATTAACTAAAAACGTTAATTGAAAACAATGATTCCGGCGCGAACGTCCTGTTTAACACAACAGTTAAAGCGCCCAAAGGGGGAAAAAAACGGTGATCCAGTTTTGAACAGACTTGACCTGAGAGATTTTGTGGTTGTAGCGGTGTTCCACTCGAAATTAATTATTCTACCATTTCCAGATTCAGGTGTGAAGAAAAAGTGGAAATAGGTTGATAAGAAATTACCGATAAGATTTTGATGGTCCTTGGCAGGATCTGGAGGATACGTTCTCAACGACTTTCACTGAAGTTTCACTCGACTTTCACACAAACAACAACAACATTTAAGGGATAAAGCCGAACTTCGCTACAGGGACCCTCATTTGATCTTAAATATCTGTTCAAATAGGAACATTGTTTTCATTTGTGGAGTGAAAATTGAGGATACGTGGAGGTGCATCTAATATGACCTAATAGCAGGAGCAATTGTAGCGCATTCTTTGGCATCTAGTGTGGCATCAATGACAGGTCTGTAGTAAATTTTAACCTGAAAATAACAACATTTACTGTTAGAAACACACCGACTGGCTCGGAGCTCACTGCGTACGGCAAACAGTAACGACAAGTTAGGAGGAAAATTTATGCTCAATTAGTTACAAAAGTGATGTGGGACATAATACAGGGTACGGCAATTAGTTTTCCCACTTTTCAAAAAATCGTGGGAGGGAAAGTAATAGTGGGAGGAGCGTGGAGTTTGTGATATTCAACACGAAATGACATCTAGTTTTTAGGTGTCGCAATGGTTTGGTCGCGCGAGCATCGTGCGCTCGTTGTCAAGGTGTTTTTTTAAAAAAATGAATCCATTATGGCCACTCAGAGGGCGTTCCGCACTAGGTATGGTTTGCACTCCACAGATCCAGTTCCTGATCGAAAAACAATTTTGAGTTGGTTTCACAAATTTAGGACTAGATCATCAGCTTTAGGCTACGGCCTATGTTCCCCGGTCTCGTGATCTCCGTACGGCATGACATTTCGTGAGCCCCTCGCTCGTCAGATTTGAGTCCCTGTGACTTCTTCCTGTGGGGTTACCTCAAGGCTGAGGTCTTCAAACATCGTCCTGGGACCTTTGAGGAGTTAAAGGAGGCAATTCTGGAAGAAATCATCCAAATTGATGGGGGTATGCTGACGAGAGTCATGGAAAACTTCTGCGAAATGTGCATCATTCGCCAAATTTCGTTTTTATTTAACAGCCCTTTCAAATGTGGGAGAACTAATTGCCGCACCCTGTATAAGAATTTACATCTCATACTCTGATACCCTCGATTTTACTCCGAACATCGTAGAGTCAACATCGGCCTGACGATGATAGTCTCAGTACTATTGAAAGCTCGCCACCAATTGGTTTTTTAGAATCGATATTAAATATATATATTTTTTTAAATTAACACAAACGTAGAATTAACATTTCGTCCCAGTGTCATCTCAGTAACTTTAAAGGATACCACTTGAAAATTTCACAATTTCCTGTTTTTAATCCCCTATGTTATCATTAGACTGCGAGGCGGAGCACAAAATACGGGATGTTTCAAAAGGTTATGCAAAAAAAAGAAACCACGTATAGTAGAGCTCAAATAAAGGCCACTTTGCTTAATAAACCCCTATATGGAAATGGACCCCAAGGTAGCTAGTAGGGTCACTCAAAGTTGGCACTTAAAAATCGAAAAATAATTATTAAAAATCGAATTATTTTGCGATTGACTCAATTTTTTGCATGACGTCTCCGATTGTTATCATGCTTCTTTGGTGAGTATTTGGCACTTTTCCCTCGTTCAGGGGCGGAGTTATGGGGGATCATGAAATGAAAATGACTAAAACTTTTTGATGCGTATTTTTTTGGTGTTTTAAGGTATGACATGTCTTCTAAAACTTGGTTTACTACAAAAAAGATCGGAATAGCTCTTGTCTAAAACCAACCGTTGACCTTTTAAAATGACAAAATTGAGCGTAGGACGATTCAAATTATTTAAAATTTTCCTCGGAGCGGCGGCCCCGACCCCCCCTGTGCCTGGGGGGGTATTCCATACCCTCCGGAAGTATCCCCTCCCTAAGTGCTGCACCGCCCNAGGTAAGATCTTTTCGACCTCTGCCGTAGGCAAAACCTTTTTTCTTATCTTCTTATATCAGGGTTTATTAAGCAAAGTGGCCTTTATTTGAGCTCTGCTATACGTGGTTTCTTTTTTTGCATAACCTTTTGAAACACCTTGTATAATCCAAGTATTTGTTACCTTTCCTGTATTGATGTCAACATCTGTCAACGTGTGTTTACGCCAATGTTCCTCAATAGGTTTTGGTATTTGTCCCTCTGGTGATCTAGCGTAATCTATTTCGTCCGACCTCAGTTTGAAATCTTCTCTGGCGTGAGCACCTCGTGATTCTTTTCTATTTTCGGCGGCAAACATTGTCTGAATAGCGTTAATCATTAAATTCTGCAACTCTAAGGTTTCAACCAAATCTGTGTTCCAGATCAAACTTCGGTCGAATACCTGAAAAATATTAATTGGATGAAAGACTGAATACTTTCTGGTTCTGCGCTGGCCCATTGTCCCCTATGGATTGGGAGACGAATACTTCTAAGGCACCCAAGTCCATGCCAGTCGTATAAGGTGACTAAAGGCAGGGTCGGAAACGATATCTTCGCCATTAATCATGCAGAAAGCAAGGAGAAGCTACTACATCATCCTTCCTATATTCCCTGTGGTTAGAAAGAATTAAAAAGAATTCTTCTAAGGCACCCAGTCCATGCCGGTTGTAAAAAGCGACTAAGAGCAGATTCGGAAACGATACTTTTGCAGAAAGCAAGAAGCTACAACATTATCCGTAAGGATTCTTTAGTATCTATATATAACACTATTGACGACAAATATTAGAACCCTACCTGAACATAAATTTAAAGCACATCTAAAAGAAAGGCTCATATTACTAGCACCATACACTCTTGATGTATCCGGCATGGCCTACTCCTCTTTTTGCTAAGCATTATTTATTAACCTAATAATCTTTTTATACCTAGGTATATATATATTCCATACTTTTTTGGAATATTTTCTTTTTTAATATTCTGGACTCTTTGGAATTTTCAAATATTCTGTCTTTTTTGGATTTTTTTGTTGTTGTTAAAATTCTGTCCTTATGGGAATAATTATAAAAATTGGGGACTCATTATCAGAATTGAATTGAGGAATTGATTTATTTTATATGTAGAATTAGGCTTCATTTTCATTCATTCATTTTTATTGTAATGTGTCGCAAAAGTACTAAGCACACACTAAATAAATACATACACATCAAGAACACATGGCGAGTTGTTGCAAACCAGCCCCACGACTGTTGTTAACCTTTGATGATGCTGGTCCAGAAAAAAATCCAGAAAGGTATGAAAGTACCTAAAAGAGAAATTGTGGGAAACACTAGGGGTTAGGAGTGCTATAACACTCCCAACTAGTAGATTATGAGCAATTCTCTGAGGATAAGTTCAGAGGAATTTTTTTTAAAAAAAATGGAGAAAGGTATGCACATTTCATCCTTGGATACTTCCCTGCAAGTGCTACTTCGGTAATTACAATGACCACCTTGATTTCAGACCTGACAATTGTCACTGCTTGTTGTCTTTCTTGCCCCTTTGACCATAAAATGAATTACCACGAGAAGTCAAAAAAATCGATAGCACATAGTTGCCACTTATTCTGAACTCCAGTTCAGAATAAAATAAAGAAATTTTTTCTTAAAGAAATTTTTTCTTACTACTTACTTTGAGATGTGCCGAATCTTTATAGAGTGCCGCCATTCTATTACATCCTTCTTGAAGTGTCTCCTGCGTTCTGAACACTGCAGCATATGTTTGCATAGTTTTTTGCATTGTAAGCACATAGTTGCCACTTATTCTGAACTGGAGTTCAGAATAAGAAATTTTTTCTTACTACTTACTTTGAGATGTGCCAAATCTTTATAGAGTGCCGCCATTCTATTACATCCTTCTTGAAGTGTCTCCTGCGTTCTGAACACTGCAGCATATGTTTGCATAGTTTTTTGCATTGTAAGTCTCAAATCTGCCGTTGTAATGTCTCCCTTAGCATGACGCACCCAATCTAAATTAGCAACACTACTCTCACCAGCGTTAGATGCAAAAGTTGGAATCTTTTCACCGGGTTTATTTTCTTCAGCAATTGTTTTTGCACAAGCTCGTCCGAATACGACCAAATCTAGCAAAGAGTTAGCACCCAATCTGTTTGCTCCATGAACGGACGAGCATGAAGCTTCTCCTGCGGCGTATAAACCACGAATAATTTTGTCTTGTCCGTTAATATTGGTGATTACTTGCCCCCTGTAGTTCGTAGGAATGCCTGGAACACATTGAGAGAGAGAAAACATAATTAACGGCAATAGAAATGTTGTCTCTTGTTTAAATAAATAATAATAATAGTCCCTTATTTATACTGCCCGAATAGGACTGAAGAGTCCCTTGACACTGGCTATTATCAGTGGCGGATTTAAACTCCACTGGCGCCACCCCTAGAATATTTTGAACTTGCCCCTTCTATTTTGACAAGAAATGAGATTTTGTTAATTTCATTGGTTAGTGCTTACTCAGTAATTTTGTCGATTATTTTGAGACAACAGAAATACAAACATTAAAGAAAGAAAGAAAAAAAAAATCTCATCTCGAAATCTCATTTATATTATTTCAATTATACAGCCTAGACGATGCTCGTCAAAAACCTCTCCTTTCAACACTTACAGTTTGCTATGTATAATAAAAATTGTACAGTATCTTTCTGATTTTCAATCGTGTAAAAATTGAGAAAAATGTATAAACAGACACTATTTTCATTGAAGCTAAATCCAAAAAAATATTTTTTTCCCATATTTAAGTTGCTTCATATTTTGCCGCCCCAGGCCATTGCTTTTACGGTAAATCCGCCACTGGCTATTAGTAAATATCTCAAATGAATAAGGATAAAATTTCATGGGTTGGCTAGGTTTGAACCCACGCCCTACTGTTTACCAGTCAGATCGTCTTACCACTGCACAATCAATCCACATCCAAAATGGACGCAAATGAAGAACAGACCGAAAAATAACCAAGCAATATCAAGGTATGATTATTTGGAGATTGTCTTACAAAGCCTCAAAACAAAAACTCGAGCCTTGACAAGAATTCAAAACAGCAGATCTGGTCAGCTCATCCAAGTAAGTTGCTATTGTGGCGGTGTTTTTCTTAGAATCCACTGTTCTCCCCTTCCTACATTCAGGTTTGGAAAAATGGTAGAAACCGGTTGATATCCGTTTACCGATTTTTATAAGATCCTTAGCTGGAACTGTGATGGTATGCGTTCCAGGTCTTCCTGGTGCGTAGAACCGACCATCGCGAGAACGATCTAAAATTAAGTAAGCGTATCTTGTAAACCTTGTGCAAAATGAAACATACAGAGTAACGCTTAGAGCCTCTGCACACGGAGCTACTGAAAAGAAACTAAATTAGTTGGTTACTCGCGTTACTGACTAGTTACGGACTCAGTGGTAACTTGACTCTGTACACAAGGCAACTTATTAGCAATCAAAATCTCTTGAATTCGCTCAGTGCCGTCATGGATTTTGAGCGCGAAATGTCGGAAGACTCGAGCGATGTATTACATTCTCAGAAGGAGAAGAAGCATAAGAAGAAGGTTTTGGGTACACCCATACCTTGAAAAGAATTTTTTAAACCGTTTGTTTGTTGCTGCTAAACAGCTCGAACTTTCTGACGCGAAGTTCCTAGCATTCTACAGAATGACTAAAGAAAGTTGATCACCCATAGGTTATTGAAGTACCTATACACAGATACCTTTCACAAGAAAAAGAGATTTTCAAGTTATTGAATAAAAAATATAGGTAGGTATCTACTCTAGAAAATTAAACTTTTTTTCAAGAAATTACAAAATGTGACAGATATGAGAAACTAGAAAGTGAAATCACTAGGCGACCCGACATGCTGGTCGCCAGGGGACTGATTACTCACAAGTTTCGGCGAGTTTTCAATCAGTCCTCAACCAGTAGCGCCGTGTGCAGTGCCCCATTTGATTACACAGGGAGTGACTCAAAATAAACTAGTTAGTAATTTGCGTCACTGATCAGTTTCTTTTCAGTAGCTCCGTGTGA
>CM022881.1:4523665-4534906 GCA_012654025.1 Pachypsylla venusta
GGGGGGGGGGGGAGAATCGGAACACTTAGGAAATCATTTTTATCAATTTATGAATTGACGATAAGGTGTCTGCGTCTCTCCTTCCGAAACAAATTGAAAAGTAAATTTTAACACCCCAGCACATGGCTTCTTGAATTCCAGGAGATGTACGCGGAGCAGCATTTTGCTGTCAGTGTTGCCAGATGATTTAAAAAAAATCCCGCTGATTTCCACCCAAAAAACCTCTGAATTCACATTAAAAACCTCTGACACGTACGGGTGAAGTATCACATTAATAAGAAGGAGCAAGCCAACGATCATATCACGTTGAATACACCAGTTCCCGTCAGATCACTGAATTTAGGCAACGTCGGGCGTGGTTAGTACTTGGATGGGTGATCGCCTGGGAACACCACGTATCGTTGGCTCTTTTTTCCGGCCCAACACAGGCTGGGTGAGGTCAATGTGCGTAGCTGGTTTGCAAGTTTCCAGCGAATGGAGGGTAAAACCCCCGTCCTGAATGACCAATAGATGTTAAAGAGACGTTAAGCCAAATTAAAAGAAAAAAATAAGAAGGAGCAACTGACACAAACATATATTTCTTACAAGCCGCCAGATGGTAATTTTATGATACACCATACATCTGACATTGTTTACCTGGCAAAAGTACTATACTTCCATGGAATCTATGGCCCCACTAATAAAGATCGTCCCTAAGATGGCCGTTGTTACGTACGGGGACGATCTGGATTTCGATTTGGAAATCCAAACAAGGCCATCAACAATTTCCAGCATGTTTTCTTTTTCAGTCGTTTCTTTTTTTTTTTTTTTTTTTTTTTTTTTTTTTTTTTTTTTTTTTTTTTTNACATTGACCTCACCCAGCCTGGGTTGGGCCGGAAAAAGCCAACGATACGTGGTGTTCCCAAGCGGTCACCCATCCAAGTACTGACCACGCCCGGACGTTGCTTAACTTCAGTGATCTGTCGGGAACTGGTGTATTCAACGTGGTATGATCGTTGGCTTAGTCGTTTCTTATATTGACATTTGAGAAGAGATCCAAGTTGCAAAAAATTTAACAGTGTGAACATAGCAACAATTTCTTTTCAATGGAACAAGTGGAGGACAGTGGGGTAAATGTTGTCATAAAAGGAGTAGGGGGAAATGGGGTCAAGTTGAATTGTCAAATTTCACTATCGGTTTAAAATTAAAAAAAGAAAATAAATCATTTCAACGAACTTTTGTGTGAAAACGAATAAAATACTTTTTAAAAAAATTTAAAACCAAAAACCTTTGATTTTTAGTCAAAATTCATAAAACCTTTGATTTTCACTCAACAGCCTCAAAAACCTCTGACACTGGCAACACTGTGTCTATATTGTTAATCGATATACAGGACGACTAAAAAAAAAAGCGGCGGAGCTTAATATCTTAAGAACGGTTTTGAATTTCGCAAAACGCTGAAACACAGATTTCTTTATTCTAAAGAGGACACTTTCTCTTTCAAATTGAATTTGAGATTTTGGTTTATTATTTTCAATAATGAACCTTTCGCATCNTTAATTAATCTCATTCTTGATCTTCTCAATTTTGATTGTGGTCAGTTTAATTAATCTCATTCTTGATCTTCTCAATTTTGATTGTGGTCAGTTTAATTAATCTCATTCTTGATCTTCTCAATTTTGATTGTGGTCAGTTTAATTAATCTCATTCTTGATCTTCTCAATTTTGATTGTGGTCAGTTTAATTAATCTCATTCTTGATCTTCTCAATTTTGATTGTGGTCAGTTTAATTAATCTCATTCTTGATCTTCTCAATTTTGATTGTGGTCAGTTTAATTAATCTCATTCTTGATCTTCTCAATTTTGATTGTGGTCAGTTTAATTAATCTCATTCTTGATCTTCTCAATTTTGATTGTGGTCAGTTTAATTAATCTCATTCTTGATCTTCTCAATTTTGATTGTGGTCAGTTTAATTAATCTCATTCTTGATCTTCTCAATTTTGATTGTGGTCAGTTTAATTAATCTCATTCTTGATCTTCTCAATTTTGATTGTGGTCAGTTTAATTAATCTCATTCTTGATCTTCTCAATTTTGATTGTGGTCAGTTTAATTAATCTCATTCTTGATCTTCTCAATTTTGATTGTGGTCAGTTTAATTAATCTCATTCTTGATCTTCTCAATTTTGATTGTGGTCAGTTTAATTAATCTCATTCTTGATCTTCTCAATTTTGATTGTGGTCAGTTTAATTAATCTCATTCTTGATCTTCTCAATTTTGATTGTGGTCAGTTTAATTAATCTCATTCTTGATCTTCTCAATTTTGATTGTGGTCAGTTTAATTAATCTCATTCTTGATCTTCTCAATTTTGATTGTGGTCAGTTTAATTAATCTCATTCTTGATCTTCTCAATTTTGATTGTGGTCAGTTTAATTAATCTCATTCTTGATCTTCTCAATTTTGATTGTGGTAAGTTTAATTAATCTCATTCTTGATCTTCTCAATTTTGATTGTGGTCAGTTTATTTTGGAATAACTGTTTAGAGAAGAGATCTCAAAATTCTTTCATTTTGTTTTCATTATTGAAGAAAAATAATAAAAAAAGATAGTTCCAATATTTATGATTTCAAAGTTGACCCCCCCCTTCCCCAAGAGGGCCTCTTCCGAAACCTAAATTTGAATAACCTCTGGAAATTTTTTCTCCTTAGGCAATCAAAAACATGTGTTTTTACGTTTTTCGAAATTCGAAACAGATCTGAAGTTCCACTTCTATTTTTCGAGATACCCATGCGTACCATTTTTCTTAGAATTGAAATTCTGTACACTGAACATGGGCGTAGGAAGGGGGGGGNGTCAAAAAATAGAAATAACTTATGGTAGGTAGGTACCTATGATAATTTAACATCAATGTCAAAAAATAGAAATAACTTATGGTAGGTAGGTACCTATGATAATTTAACATCAATGTCAAAAAATAGAAATAACTTATGGTAGGTAGGTACCTATGATAATTTAACATCAATGTCAAAAAATAGAAATAACTTATGGTAGGTAGGTACCTATGATAATTTAACATCAATGTCAAAAAATAGAAATAACTTATGGTAGGTAGGTACCTATGATAATTTAACATCAATGTCAAAAAATAGAAATAACTTATGGTAGGTAGGTACCTATGATAATTTAACATCAATGTCAAAAAATAGAAATAACTTATGGTAGGTAGGTACCTATGATAATTTAACATCAATGTCAAAAAATAGAAATAACTTATGGTAGGTAGGTACCTATGATAATTTAACATCAATGTCAAAAAATAGAAATAACTTATGGTAGGTAGGTACCTATGATAATTTAACATCAATGTCAATAAAAAAAAAAAAAATCGCGAAATTGAAGCACGAATGCGTTTTCTTTTAAACACAAATTTCTAAAGTCTGTTTTGGAGGGGCGTGGGGCTAAGCTCAGGGGGGGGGGCGATCGCCTCTACCGCCTCCCCTGTATTCGCTTCTGAATCCAGGCTATAGGTGAGGTCAATGTGGGTATAATAATAATAATAAAAAATGCTGTTTCTTTTTGTTATTATGTCACAACTTAGGTGCTCACTGCAGCATTGTAGGATTTTCTCAATATCAATAATTATCCAATTCCTTTGAATTTTTCTGTTTTACCTACAATGCGCCAGCATTGTGGGTAAAACAGAAAATGGATTGCTATGCGCATTCATCTCCATAGCTACTCATTGTCCTCAAGAAGCTGAATGGGCCCCGAAAACACCAAACCACAGCGACAAATTTTTGCCCCGCCAGGATTTGAACCTGGGTCTCCCGAGTGCAAGACTAGTGCAGTGACTAGTGCAGTTTTTTTTCTGCTGACGTTGACCTTTATTTTTAAAATATTTAGCAGCCTTTGGCTTTTGACGTTGCTCCTTAGTGATAGTATTATTTTAAAAAATAAAATGACGTCTCCGTGGCAGAGTGCGCATCACACTCGGCTTGCACCAAGGAGATTCCGGGTTCGATTCCTGGACGGGTCGAAAATTTGATAAAGGTTTTTTCAAATTTTCTACATGGTCTGGTTGTGATTGGGGGTAACTCAGCCTCCTGAGGACAATTGAGTAGCTATGGTAATAGTAATAGCGACAGAAATATAAGGAAATTGTTAAAGTTTAGCTTATAGGCTTAGTGATATTGGAGTGATTGTTGAGAATACCTTGTAAGGCTATTACAAATAAATATACATTTAAAAAAATAAAACCATGTCCCACATGAGTGGTTTTTTTCAAATGATTATACAACCGAAAAGTTTCCATTGTGCCAGTGTACAGTCTGCCGCTGAATAATATCTACTTGTCGTTCGTTGATTGGCTGGTTAATGCCTAAAACCAAAGACTGTGCTTGTATCCGCCAATGAGATGTGTACACATATCACTCGTAACATTTTTCGTGGCTTACGTGTTGCAACTGTTTTCTGATTTCATCATACAAAGCCATTCTCTCAGTAGAACCTCAACGTGGATTCTAACAAGTAACATTACATCAACATTATCTCATCTCTAATAATGGGGACACAAGCTGAAATTATTGGAGTCACTCTTGGTCTATTGGCAAGTTTAATATGGGGTAAGTATATCATCAGACACGGATATAGCGCTCTTATTTTTTTTTGGGGGGGGGGGGCACAATCGCACAATATACGTAATAGAAAATTTGGAGGAGAGAGGGGGAAGGACTAGTAACCTAGAGACCGAGAGTCGATTGGAGCCCTGGGCAGTAATGTTTATCGAGGTAGGATACCTAATTTGTTAAAAGATGTAGTGCAGAGCTTACCACAAATACCTTTCATAAGGGTGATAAGCGGGATGACGAAAAAAAAAGTGCCATGACTGATGATAGAATTTTTGATGATTTTTTATTTTCCTAATTCTATTTAGTCTCAGGATTGGGAATTATTTAGGGGCCCGTGCCCCTCTCCTCTCAATGGGATAAAAGACACAGCGGATCACAAAGGGACACAGGGCCGCAAAGGGAATGGGTCACATGTTCCACCTGTAATTCGTGAAGGTAGATCCTGGAGATCTCCGGTTTTCTGTAATGAACCCGTATTATTTTAAAACAAGTTGTCACTCGATATAAGATTAAGATAAGATCTCATTTAAGATTTTGAATCCAGCCAGTGCCCAGCCTATACGGCTGGACGAGGCCAAACAATTTTTTAGTCTAAAATTAATCACCCTAATTTCAAGTCTAAAATTTCAATCTAAAATTTCAAGTCTGTAAGCAATAATAGTTTTTAAATTTTTCAATCTAAAATTTCAAGTCTGTAAGCATTAATAGTTTCATTAAAGGCAATGTCCTGAGTGACAGATCTACGTAGAGCCGAAACAATTATTGCTACACACTCGAAATTTGGCAGGGACCTTCGTTGCAACATGTATAAAGGATTTTGCAAAATGTTAATTTTAAGGGGTAGAAATCGCGAAAAGTAAACAATCCTCATACGAAATACATTGGAGCGAGAGAGAGATAACATGATACATAATTTAAAATACCTATGCGCGGACGAAGCCGCGATCGGGGGATGTTAGTCTTAATATATAAATCAGAAATTTGTGTGTACCTATAGTATGTGATAGGGGTTGTCTGTTACAATACCCAATAGCAGATAGCAAAAAATTGATAGGAATGGACCCCTCACCCCCAAAAAAAACCATGGACTGCGACCACAGTCAAAGATAAAATAATATCAAGCCGTTTTCGAGTTAGGACCAAATTTCTAATTTCATGGTCCGATATCTTGAATTCTATCACGACAACATCAACTCTATGCGAGAAAGTTTTAGGTGGCTGTTTAGTCCTTATTTTCGTACATTTTCTGCATAAAGTATTACCTGCCATTCCAGAGTTACGAGTTCGAAACCGGGAACGGCCAAAATAACATTTAGAAAATACTAAAAAGTCAGAAAGGTCGTGCCTCCAAGAATCCGGCGAAACGTTTAACAAGGTGTCAACCAAATCGTCAAAGTGATTCATTCCCTGACTTTTCCAGGTTTTTTAGTCTACTTTTCCAGATTTTCCAGTGTACTTTTTCAAGATTTTGTCTCCCCCATCTGACTTCAAAAAACACAATATTGAGGACCAGGGATCCCAAAAACTATACAGCAAATTTCCTTCATACCCTAAACATGTATACCAAAATTTTAGAGGAAAACGATAATAGGCGCAGCAGTCGAAATTTTTCAGGAAAATCATGTTTACGCATAAAATTGGACATTGAGATAAAAAAAAAACAACAACTCAATTTGAAAAATTCCCCGACTTTTGGCGTTTTTTTTCCTAAATTCCCTGACATTTCCAGTCTCCTAAAATTCCCTGACAATTCTAGGTATTCCAGGACTTCCAGTCTGGTAGAAACCCTGGTTTAAATATTGATTTCAGACAATTAGGGCAGGAAGGTTGCAATATACAGGGTGGAGACAAACCTATACTCCCCCTCCACACACACACACACTCAAAAACATCAATATATAAGAATGGTAGAGAAGCTAGTAGTTAATAATTAAATTGTCAGTTTTATTTTCCACAGGTCTGAATGCCGAGAGGGTGTACAGCAGAAACTGTGAATTCAAGGATGAAGATTACAAACAAGATTACAAACCTCGCTTGATATTCGGTAAAGAACACCCACCGGCCCTCGATATACCTGACAAGGATACTTTTGATAACTTATTTTCCATTGTCTACTCAAAATATGAAGACTACTTGACTAGCTCACCAGTTAACCATGTGGATAACTTTTTAGAGTAGGTTATGCAAAAATAATCTATATCTATATCTATAAAACGCGAAGCCCAGTTGGTATACTGACTGACTGACTGACTGACTGATAATCAACGTAGCTCCACGATGGCTAAACATAGAGACTTGAAATGGCACACAGGTTCCTTTTAGTATGTAGGTGCGTAATAAGAAAGGAAAAAAATTAAAGTTCAAGTGGGAGCAAGTTACCGCCAAAAATGACGCTATTTTGTGGGTCTTTTTGCAATTTTTTTCTGGGCAAACTAAAAGAGAGCGAAGCACGGGAAAACAGCTAACTAGTTGTATATAAAAGGGAAATATGTTGTATGTGTGTATGTTTGTCTGTCCGGAATTGTAAGGGTAGGAGATATCGAAAAATTGATGGGAATGGACTCCCCCAAAACCATAGGCTACGACCCCAGGAAAATTACCAGAGTTCAATAAAGTTGAGCCGTTTTCAAGTTACGGCCGATTTTCCGATTTTTGAAGGAAAAAAATCAGAAAATTGGCCAGTAGTCACGGTCCAATATCTCAAATTTTGTCGCGACAACATATCAACTCAAAGCGAGAAAGTTTTAGGTGACATCTTTATCCTTCATTTAGGACATATTTTGCAAAATTGTGACTAGCCATTCCTGCCATTCGTAGGTTACAAGTTCGAATCCGGGATCGGCCAAAATAAAATTTAGACAAAAAACATTGTTTAGCCACAACGGTAAGAGAAATAGAAAAATTGATCGGAATGAAACTCCCCGAAACCATAGACTGAGACCCCAGAAAAATTATCATAGTTCAAAAATATTGTTTTCGAGTTACTGCCGATTTTTTTATTTCTTTATGGAAAATCTATGATTCTATCAAAACATCGGGACCAAGTGAAGTTATCAGAATTCATAAATCTAATACCGCCCGATGTTTTTATGGGAAATCATAGAATACTATTAGAAACGGTAAGAGATATAGAACAGTTGATGGGAATGGACACCCCCCCCTCTCAATCCAAAGACTGGGACCCAGGAAAATTATCAGAGTTCAAAACTCTCCCACCATTTTCGAGTTACGGCTGATTTTCCGATTTTTGTATGGAAATTCAAATTATAGCACAATTTTTTCGGATATAAATAAAATTTTGTACAAAAGCGGGTAGAGCCGATAAAATTTAATAGAATTGAACCCCAAGTTTGTTGGGTAGAACGTGTTGGGAGTAGTATTGGGTTAGGTTCCAAAAAAAATAAATGCGTATTGAAGTCTGCGCAAGATTAGGCTGGGTCTGCGACCCAACCTAAACTCAGCAGACTTCAACACGCATTTTTATTTTTGGAACCTAACGCAATACTACTCCCAACACGTTCTACAAGTTTAACAACCCGTTCCTACTCCCCATATTCTACTTAGGTTAACAAACGTGTAGGTAATATGTAATCTTTGTGTGGTATGTTCTGATCGGGATTAAACGTTTGCACCTCGGTGATATGATTATTAATGTAAGAGTCAGATTTCTTATCATTTTTTCTCTCATCTTCTCGAAACGAAGTTCGGGTACTCTGCTAGTAGTAGATATGAATGATATTTACGGATAATTATATAAGTGTACCAGGACCGTATCCAGGACAGGGTTTTAAGGGTTCAACCCCCCCCACCTGAAATTTTGAAAAGTCAATCGCCTGCCAGGTTTTTTTAAACAAACAAAAATGTATAAATTTCTATTTTTTTTTTTAAAAAAAAAAAATCTAATTTTTTTACTGATTTTCATAAAATGTGTCCGTTCAAAATACGCTTATTTTGCATTCGTTGAAAAGTACCACGTGCCAATGGATTCGGCACAAGGCCCAAATGGACCAAGAGTTTAGCCGAATTGATGCAATAGTTTTTAGGGATCGGCGAACTTCATAAGAAGAACAAATTTGTTTATCGAAAGTTCAAGTGGGAGCAAGAAAAATGACGCTTTTTATATTTTTTGTATTTTTTTTCTGGGTAAACTAAAGGAGATAACGAAAAATGACCGAGGATGGACCCCCCCCCAAATAGTATATAAGGACCCAATATGAAATTTGAAATTTTCTTTTTTTTTCCCGATTTATGGATGGTTTTCACCAACAAAAAATCGGAATTGAGAAGTACCATTTCTGGATGAGCAAGAAATACAAAGGTGTTCAGCAGTACAAAAAGTCATATCCTTGAGTAAAATATTGAATTTTCTAAATAGGAGCCATGCTTTTCCTGAAGTCTGTTCCACCATAAATACAAACTTGACAAGATTGTTGTTAAATTTCATAACCGTAGCGAAGCACAAGCAATCAGCTAGTTTTATCAATATAAGCGTTAAGATGAACGTCCCCCCCACCCGTCAGAGAGGTTTTGATCGGCGATGCCTCGATCATGAAGTTGTTTTTCCCGTAAAAAACAAAGTTGATCCAAAAAGTTTGTTCCACTGTACATTTCCCTACTCCGGAAAATCGAAGTTATCCACCATCTACGTCTTCGAGAACGTTTTTTGGGCTTCTTTTTTCAGCTAATAAACGTATCAGTACGTAACTTGCACTATAGCTATTACAACTTTGTCGCGATCCAATTTAAAAAATCGCGCGCCTCATACGGATTTTACCGAGCCAAACTCCAGTGAGCAACTGAAACCCGACAAGTCTCAAGATCATTGCAAGTGCCGCGAGCACGAGCACGAATAATCTGGATGCACCTTTAAAAATAAGAACTCATGTCAGTATGCAACTTTCAGATTTTACAACTCTTTCAAGAACTCCGGAGAGAAAATAGGAAAGTTTTACAGATCATACGAATCTCGATACAACAGAAATGCACAGAATGGAAGGTCCTTCACCGGTAGAACAATTGAACTATTGGAGATCTTGGAAGATGCTTTGTCAGATGACTTTCCATCAATTGGTGACAGTATGTATATCAGTGGAGCTCTTGTTCAGCAAAACTATCGATGGTTGAGAGTATTGAATGATGCGAGTTTGGTCGGCCGAGCACCTAAGCTCACTGGTTTTCACTTGACTATTGGTAAGATTTTTACTTTCCTTATCCTATAAAAAGAAAAGTATTGTAATGGGCTGAAATTTTCGATGCCGAATTTTCAATGCCAAAACACGTTTTGGGGTCCTCAGAGCCCAAATCTCGAGTTTCAGCCATTGGTCCGTTTGTATCTCTGTCTGTCTGACTATGAACAAGATATCTCAAGAACGGCAAGTGCTAGAGACTTGAAATTTGGTATGTATGTCTGATTTTATGCCATGAACGGTAAAATAAGCTTTTGGTAGAAATCGAATTAACTGATGGCGGTTTAAGCCGCTTTTTATCGCTTTTAGCATATCCTGCTTGAAATGTGAACGGTAATAGCTAGAACTTTAGCGGCTGAGGACCGCTTTACGGCGGTTCTGCCTAAAACCAGGATGGAAAGAGCTAGAACTTGAAATTTGGTGCCTTTTTATATCAATTTATTACAAAAAATTGAAAAATACAACTTAGGTTGAAGTGTAAAATATCGTTGGCCGCTAATTAGTGGTTGAAGGCCGCTTTTTGGCGGTTTCGCCTAAAACCAGAATGGAAAGAGCTAGAACATGAAATTTGGTGCCTATTCATATCAATTTTATACAAGAAATAAAAAATACAACTTAGCTTGAAGTGTAATATATCAAAAAGTGTAATATATAACTGTATTGCCGCTCTGGGGACTTCAAAACGTGTTTTGGCATTGAAAATTCGACATCGAAAATTTCAGTTCATTATACAATAATTTCTTCTTCTTTTTTATAGATAAGGAAAGTCGTGTGATGTTTATCTTCCCATATACGAAGTATAGGAAAATAAAGTATTGTATTGGTGAAAAATTTTGATGTAATTTTTTACTTTCTCTTCCTCTAGAAGATAAAGTATTGTATTCGTGCAGAAAATTTTGACTTTTTTTGGCCCAAAAAATCGTCTGACGGGAACCCAAAATAAAGATCAAATATATCATTTCCTATTGCTTTTGGGCCATATTTTCACTATTTTGGGTAATTTTTGAAGTTTGGAAATATTTGGAGCCATGGATTCCAAAAAACCGATATTTCCGATGTACTACGTACACCGTACGTACGGAATCGTGTGCTCTGGAAGCCAGTGCAGAGCTCTGAAAGCCAAACTACTAGTCAGATTTTGATGAAATTTGGTCATCTTTGGGAAAAAGGCCGACTCATATCAGTAATTATGGAATCATTTTATCTAAAATAAATGGTCTCACGCGGCCGTATCCCTGTCAGGGTTACGGCAGCGTGAAAGGGATTTCAATTTTAAGGATCAAAATGGCAGTAGCGGCCCGTGAATATTTGTCCTGGGGGGCTACAGTACAATTTCAAAAAAATTTGCATGCCTGTGCATACAAAACAATAGAACATTTTTAGCTTACCTGTAAAGTATTTAATTTACCTACAATTTTCACACTACTCCAGATACATACTTATAAATA
>CM022881.1:4564714-4586237 GCA_012654025.1 Pachypsylla venusta
ATTCTTTAATTATCTGCCACTCTACGGTCCAGCCTAGGACCATTCTTCAATTATCTGCCATTTTAGTCTCCAGCCGAGAAACATTCTTCAATTATCTGCCACTCTAGGCTCCAGCCTAGGACCATTCTTCAATTATCTGCCACTTTAGTCTCCAGCCTAGAAACATTCTTCAATTATCTGCCATTTTATGCTCCAGCCTGGGAACATTATTCAATAATCTGCCACTTTAGGCTCCAGCCTAGAAACATTCTTCAATAATCTGCCATTTTATGCTCCAGCCTAGAAACATTCTTCAATAATCTGCCTCTTTAGGCTCCAGCCTAGAAACATTCTTCAATTATCTGCCACTTTAGGCTCCAGCCTAGAAATATTCTTCAATAATCTGCCACTTTATGCTCCAGCCTAGAAACATTCTTCAATAATCTGACACTTTAGGCTCCAGCCTAGAAACATTCTTCAATTATCTGCCATTTTATGCTCCAGCCTAGAAACATTATTCAATAATCTGCCACTTTAGGCTCCAGCCTAGAAACATTCTTCAATTATCTGCCATTTTATGCTCCAGCCTAGAAACATTCTTCAATAATCTGCCACTTTAGGCTCCAGCCTAGAGACATTCTTCAATAATCTGACACTTTAGGCTCCAGCCTAGAAACATTCTTCAATTATCTGCCACTTTAGGCTCCACGCTCCAGCCTAGAAACATTCTTCAATTATCTGCCATTTTATGCTCCAGCCTAGAAACATTCTTCAATAATCTGCCACTTTAGGCTCCAGCCTAGAAACATTCTTCAATAATCTGACACTCTAGGCTCCAGCCTAGAAACATTCTTCAGTAATCCGCCACTTTAGGATCCCGCCTAGAAACATTCTTCAATATTCTGCTGTACTTTAAGCTTCAGCCTACTCAGCCACTGCCTTGTACAATTCTAAGAATAAAAAAACTCTGCCAATGTGACACATTGTTTATGTTTTAAAATAATACTATTGTGAGAGATAAAAAGGTTTGTGAGCTGGGTGATTGGGATTTGACTTTCAGAGACACTAAAGAGCAACGTGAAAAGCCGAAGGCAGCTAAATCTATTTGAAATAATACTATCACTAAAGATCAACGTCCACAGCCTAAGGCTGCCAAATCTTTTTAAAATAATACTATCACTGAATATCAAAGTCCACACATTCTATCAGACTACCATCTACATTCGATGTTAGTCTGATATAATGATTAAGGAAGAGAAAGTCTAGTACGGCTTTCCGTACCATTTATTTTTTGTGTTAAGAATATTTCTGTACATTTTAGAAATAATATTCACATAATGTGTAGAGTACCGAAAAATTACGAGTAAAATTTTGATCCACAAAGATAACAAATATATTTATAAATCCGTTAACGTTGAAGTGACAAAAATCGGAACATAAGGGAGGGTGGACAAAAACGGATTTTATCACTACATTGAAATGTGAAGTATCAAATTTTAAGGTGGGGATATTAATTTTTAACCAAAATCACCCAATTTTTGGTTTATTATTTTCAATAACGAAACTTTGGAATCGTCACAAAAAAAAAATTCCCCCCCACCTCAAAATTTGATATTTTACGTTTTTTTATGAATAAATATATAAGTGTAGATATTTTTATTCAAATTGACATTATCATTTTGTGATGATGACAATCGAATAATTTGGCAAACCTCAAGTTACATGTCAAAATATTTAATAGAAAAATAAAATTAAAAATATTAAAAGAATAATGGACAGTGCTTATTAAATTATTTATTGTACCTAACTATTTTCAATACAAAAAGTAGAAAGAAGAGTCTCGTTGGAAGCAGAATATAAAGAGGAGTTTTCGTTCATTATCTACTAGCTGTTTCGCCCGCGCTTCGCTACGATTCTTAAATTGCTATTTTTGTTTTTCAAGGAAAATGTAATTTGGGGGAGGGGGGAGTATGAGTTTGTGTGAACCCTGTATATTGCAACCTTTAAAAAAACAAGATTTGAACGTTTCGCCAGTGGCCTTGGAGGCACGGCAATATTGACTTTTTAGTATTTTCTAAATTTTATGTATTTTCTAAATTTTATTTTGCCCGTTCCGTTTTCGAACACGTAACTCTAAAATGATTAGCCTTTGCAGAAAATGTCCTACGGTAAGGACTAAACGGTCACCTGAAACTTTCTCGCTTTGAGGTGATATGTTGTCGCGACAAAGGCCGTGACTGCCGGATTTTGATATTTTGCCGTAACTCGAAAGAGGCTAGACATATTTTAGTTCTGATAATTTTCCTGAGGTCGTAGATCATGATTTTGGGGTGGTCCATTCTAATCAATTTTTCGCCATCTGATTCTGACACCGTTTGGGCTGTGGTATTGTAACAGACAATGGGAAGGGAACACACCTAGGTAACATTGAGACTAAAACCAATAGAACGGAAAGTGTGGAAACTCATGCAGTTACATGTGGACAGCTGCTAGAGTGCACCACATCACACTTAGGTAACATTAAGACTATAACGAATAGAACAGAAAGTGTGGAAACTCATGCAGGTACATGTGGACAGCCGCTAGAGTGCACCACATCACACTTAGGTAAAATTAAGATTACACTTGTCGTTGTGAACGATGTCGTTCATAATGACCATGTTGGTGCGAGCACTCAATCAGCTAATATGCCGATAACATAATCTTCCCCCCAACTCAGAATCGCTCTATTTATACTAGTGCTAATGGAGATTCAATGTCCCTCCGCCTTATGGGTTAAATTTGAGTCTGTTATTTCTGTGATAAATATATATTTTGATTGAATACATCAGATCTAAAGCAATAGCTGCATTACTTGATACAATCAAAAGACTAGGTAATCATTCTGAGGAGAAAAAAAAATCAAATATTTGTGAAGAATAAAACCACTCGACATAACTTTGTGCAGACCTTTGAATAGCTAATCTAATAATAACAAAACCAACTTGAGAAGGTTCTAAACATTCCTTATGCCTTTGATCAAATAAGATTTAATTTGGGGTAACTTCTTTATAACTATAATGGGTATTATTGGAATTTGGTTGTGTTAAGCTATATGATGCTTGTCAAAATTAGCTTCCAGCTTTACACACATATATGAGGAATGAGCTATTAGACATTTATATGCCTGAAAGCCTTATTTACACTGCCCGAGCATTCGTCGCGAGCAGGGGTGACGAACAATCATTCATTCGAGGCTCAGGCAGTGTAAACAGTCGCCGCGAGCCGATCAAGGTCGAAGTGAATGCTCGTTCGCGCTCGGGCCTCATCCGCCCGATGTCGGTTTTCCGGTGAATCATCAAAGGGACGCTCGTTCGCCGCTCGCTCTATTTAAACACTCCAGGATTTGTCGAATGGATCTAGTTCTCGCCTAGCTGTTGAGGGATACACGTCTCCTATTTTGTGCGTGGTGTTATTGATTTTTAGTGTTTGACTGATGAAGTGGGAAAATGAAAAGTGCTTTTTGTTAATTTCTCTGTATGCGGAGCACCCAGAGCTCTGGCAGACAGACCATAAATTTTATTTTATTCTGAACTGCCCACTGTTATCCTACTTCAAATCCTTCAGCAATAGGGAGTAATTTCTTTTCTTTAAAAATGACGAATCCCACATGTGACGCCTTTTTCGCTTTTCCTCCGCTAGATGCTCTAGAATGAGGGTAACCGCCGCGGAAACCTCAATTTCGGATAGCTCGGCTGCCATCTGTTCACTGCGAATCCTCACGAGTAACTGATCGTCAGAAATGCTCGAGCAGTGTGAATTTGGGCTCGTGCTAGTTGTAACAGGCGAGCAACGATCACGAATGCTCGATGCTCGGGGATGTGCAGGCAGTGTAAGCGGACCTCAATACCTCACTCCTCATATGTGTGTAAATCTCCTAAATCGGACAATGGAGTATTTTTTCTACGCCGCGTCGCGTTGCGTAGAACTCAAATATCTATTGAATTTTACTCCCGAATCCAACGACAGAGTAATTTTTCCTTGTACCTATGCCACGGATGTCAAACATCAAGGAAGGAGTAATTACGTCACCTAGGATGTAAACACTAAACGAATTGGATTAATTAAAAAACATAAAATTCCAATTCCGATTCAACTCTGACTTCGCAGCACGTATTAAAAATATATATATTATATATAAAAAAAAAATGGAATCATAACGCGTTTTTATGGGATTAGTCGGTGGTTAAGAAACATTCGGGATTAGCCGTTGGTTGAGAAACACTCAGGATTAGTCGATGGTTGAAAAACACTCAGGATTAGTCGGTGGTTGAGAATCACTCAGGATTAGTGGGTGGTTGAGAATCACTCAGGATTAGTCGGTGGTTTAGAAAAACTCAGGAATAGTCAATGATTCAGAAACACTCAGGATTAGTCGGTGGTTGAGAAACATGCAGGATTAGTCGGTGGTCAAGAAACACTCGGGATTAGCCGTTGGTTGAGAAACACCCAGTATTAGTCGATGGTTGAAAAAAACCTCAGGATTAGTCGGTGGTTGAGAAACACTCAGGATTAGTCGGTGGTTTAGAAAAACTCAGGATTAGTCAATGATTTAGAAACACTCAGGATTAGTCGGTGGTTAAGAAACATGCAGGATTAGTCGGTGGTCAAGAAACACTCGGGATTAGCCGTTGGTTGAGAAACACTCAGGATTAGTCGATGGTTGAAAAAGCCTCAGGATTAGTCGGTGGTTGAGAAACACTTAGTATTAGTCGGTGGTTTAGAAAAACTCAGGAATAGTCAATGATAAAGAAACACTCAGGATTAGTCGGTGGTTGAGAAACACTCAGGATTAGTCAATGATTCAGAAACACTCAGGATTAGTCGGTGGTTGAGAAACACTCAGGATTAGTCGGTGGTTTAGAAAAACTCAGGATTAGTCAATGATTCAGAAACACTCAGGATTAGTCGGTGGTTAAGAAACACTCAGGATTAGTTGCTGGTTAAGAAAAACTCAGGATTAGTCAATGATTCAGAAACACTCAGGATTAGTCAATGATTCAGAAACACTCAGGATTAGTCGGTGGTTGAGAAACAGTCAGGATTAGTCGGTGGTTTAGAAAAACTCAGGATTAGTCAATGATTCAGAAACACTCAGGATTAGTCGGTGCTTAAGAAACACTCAGGATTAGTTGCTGGTTAAGAAAAACTCAGGATTGGCCGGTGCCTACGAAACATTTAGGAACCTTAGGATATGTCGGTGGTTAAGAAACACTGGCGAGTCAGTGGTTAAGAAACGAATTTTGTCAAGGCTAATTATTGGCAAAAGTTCCTATTACGGCGAACGGAGCGACAAACGGTTTTTTTATTCGATTTTTGGATTCTATATTTCTTTTTTCGTGACGATTCTACAGTAGGTTCATTATTGCAAATAATCAACCAAAATCTTTACTTGTAGAGGCAGTAAGTATTTATTTAAGAAGCTTCTTCATTTTATAACTCAAAATTGGACATTCTTCTTTTGACCCAAAGATACATCTGAGGCCACCTGCTGGCTAACAGTCAATTACTTTCTACAATAGCAAATACTGTCAAAGACATGTATTGTCTGTTGAGGTGAATCAATGAATGGTATTAGGCTGTCACATAAAATGATGAATCTCTCAACGCCTCCTAACTGTCTACCAAAATTTATTTTGATGATCTTCTAGGAATTGAAAGAGCTGAAGAAAGTAGAAGTAATTTTGTCAAAGGTCGTATAGAGCAGTCATCTCTTTGAATAGACTGTAATTCATTTATTTTCGGTGTGTATGTACACCAAATTGGAAACGATTGGAATAAACAAACAAAAGTAAGGAAAGAGCGATCCATGCCAAGTTTAATCAATATGGGACGAGGCGTTCGAGAGTTATTCTGGAAGAAACAGACAAGCTATATCAAAAACAGACCAGGCGTTCGAGAGTTATCGCGGAACAAACAGACAAACTCTATCAATATCGGACAAGGAGTTCGAGAGTTATCGCGGAACAAACAGACAAACTCTATCAATATCCAATAAGGCGTTCGAGAGTTATCGCGGAACAAACAGACAAACTCTATCAATATCGAATAAGGCGTTCGAGAGTTATCGTGGAACAAACAGACAAACTCTATCAATATCGGACGAGGCGTTGGAGAGTTATCGAGGAACAAATAAACAAGTTCTATCAATATCGGACAAGGCGTTCGAGAGTTATCGTGGAACAAACAGACAAACTCTATCAATATCGGACAAGGTGTTCGCGAGTTATCGTGGATCAAACAGACAAACTCTACCAATATAGGACAAGGCTTTCGAGAGTTATCGCGGAACAAACAGAAAAACTCTACCAATATCGGACAAGGCGTTAGAGAGTTATCACGGAACAAACAGAAAAACTCTATCAATATCGGACAAGGCGTTCGACAGTTATCGTGGAACAAAAAGAAAACCAAAATAGGGGAAGTAATATTTAAAGACATCAAATTCCTTGGTCAATCATTGAAGCAGAAATTATTCAAAACGGAAGTGTTTAGCTTAATTCATTGGAAGCCCTTTTCAATAGATTTTTTTTTTCTTTTTTGGGTGAAAGACCCCTAACTGTTTTGGTTAGTTTAAGGCCCTTTTTATGAATGAGAGTATAACAATGTAATTATTAAACCAAAAATCACACTTTCAATTCATTTGTTGTAACAATTATTCATGTGTATGCATCAAAAATATTTTGGGTCTATAATACGAGTAGGTACCAAATTGTTGATGGTCCGAATAGTATAAGGACATTACATCAAAATATTCATATACCCTACAGAAGAACCTCTAATAGGAAACACTGAAACTAATTAATTAGTGAGATCTATATTTCACAATAATAATAGTAGTTATGAGATCTGCACACTTTACACTTAACTCTTTAGGCAGGATTCGTGGAAACCGCTATATAGCGCAAAAAACCGCCGTTGGCAATGGTAATGCTGTATGATCGCTCTTTCCTTAATCTCTTTATCTCCAAATCATGTCATACATTGTCAATGGTAATGCTGTATGATTGCTCTTTCCTTACTCTCTTTATCTCCGAATCATGTCATACATTGTCAAGGTATTGCTTTAGAATCACTTTTTCCTTTCTTTCTGTAATTAATTCTGTTGTACTCCTCTCCTTTTTGTTCATAAACGCTCTCACCTCCACTTCTCACTTTTCCATTAATTTCAAACACCCGTTTCTACTTTCCAAAGCTTTGTACTGTGAAAGTGTATGTGTGAGTAGGAGCTATAAGTGACAATATTGAAGTGCTTTTACTGTAAGTTAACTCAATTAGGTATCCTGTTTGAAATGGAGGTAATCCAATTTTTGAACAATTTATTGCTTTTGTACTTAACTTCAACTTAAACGAAGTCATGAATTTTTTTTTAGTCATATACAGACGCTGCTAAGTATTGGCGTTGTCGGGGATGCTTAGTTGCTTAGGATGACCAGAAATTTTTGGGGTCAAAGCTGGTCGCGGTATTTTTTTGGAAGAGTGGTCCGGAGGGATTTTTATGTGGGTGCCTTTATTCATTTTTTAGTGTTAATGATATGCAAAAATTAAATAGAATTCTTTCACCGAATTAACTTATCCATTCTCTTAATACAGGGTGTCCATTTTTAAGTGGCCATCTCAATGTATTCCGAAACCGTTGGATGACAAATAAAATATTCTAACCGAATGTTCATAAAATAGAGGGTGACGTATTTTGATGACCTTAGCTGAATTTTCACCGTTGTCCTTCAAGAACAGATGAAGGTCAACTTCAATTTCTTAAATGAGACGACCTGAATTTTATTACATTTTCGGATTCCCCATTTAATTCTACGTACATTTGACTATTCACTTCATGTTTTTGTTAAACTTTTTTGTGCCAAATTTTGGGAATGTTTTTTGGTCTAACATATCCGTGTGGCATATTAAATGAAAACTCTCGCCTTTTCCTATACGATGGTTTCCTTTTTTCACTTATTTGTTCATTTTATAAAAAAAAAATCACTCTTGCAATGCATTCAATATGCCTCACGGGTATATGAAGACCAAAAAACATTCCCAAGTTTGGCGCAAAAGAGTTCAAGGAAAACATGAAGTGAATAGTCAAAATGTACGTAGAATTAAATGGGAAATCCGAAAATGTAATAAAATTCAGGTTGTCTCATTTAAGAATATTAAGTTGACCATCATCTGACCTTGAAGGACAACCTAAACAATTCGGCCAAGGTCATCATAATATGTCCCCCCTCTTTTTTATGAACATTCGGTCAAAATATTTTTTTTGTCACTCCAACGGTTTCGGAATAAGTTGAGGTGGCCACTTAAAATGGGACACCCTGTATTCGTCAGCAGAACAAAGTTGTCTTTTCTATACCTACTTGCTAGCGAAGTTTTTTTTTCTCGATCTTCTAAATAAAGTAGGTATACTAGCAAGCGTCTATGGTATGTTGAATACACCAGTTCCCGTTCGATCACTGAAGTTAAGTAACGTCCAGCGAGGTTGTACCATGTGGATGTCCACGTTGGTTCGCGCCTCGTGATGCTGGCTTTCTTCCGGCCAAACCCAGGTGGATAGCTGGTTTGCAAGTTTCCACCGTCTTGAATGACAAATAAATGTTAAAGAGACGTTATAAGCTAAATTAAAAAAAAAGGTACACTATCGTAACTAATATTCAACATTAAAAGCACTCGTGGTTGACTGGTTGAGAGGTAGCGCTTCCAAATTTTGAACCTAAGTAGCCGGTTTGATTTCCGTCCAACCTAATTTTTCTCAAACGGAAGCATTTATTTTTAAAAAGTTTGTTTCACCAAAAACCTTGACATATTCATTGCTTTGGTCAAAAGCGGAACATTTTAGCGTCTCATATCAATTGCTGGGGACAGCGGGACCAGGGTTTCCAAGGCGGACTGTCTCGACCAAAGCGGGACGTATAGTTACCCTAGGGATGCTAGGTTATCATAATTTGGGGGCCCCGGGGAAGAAATGCTTTTTGCTCCCCTCCTTCCCTATATAATTACAATTGAAGGTAAAGTGGCCGGTTTTTCTGTTTTTTTTTAAGCGGTTTTCAGTATTATTGACTTAAAATTTTAAGTATTTATTAATTTGATTTGTTGAGATCTAGATTTACCAGCACGATTTCTCTGTATTGGTCTGGTAATTTGTTCTTTTTTTCCATAATAACTCTTGAACGCCTAGTTCGTTTTTAATAAACCTTGGTATGGGCATTGTTCATAGAATTAGCTAATTGATTGTGGGGTCACTCGGGGGGGCCAAAACGTGACTCACTGCAGATCACAATAATAATAGTGAAAAAGAAATTTACATTGACTTTATTACAAAACGGAAAGTAAATTTGTGGTAAGGCTCGGGGTCCTTTTCACAATCTGTGTGGGTATCACAGCATTACAAAGCGCCCACTGCACTAATAATCTCTTGAATGTTATAATGTTTTTACTCTGTTAATGTCGCCACTGGTCACTACTCACATTAAATTAGCTACTCAATCGTGCTCACGAGGCTGAGTGCACACCGAAATCACAAACACGTAACTCAAAAATTTCTTCCAACCCATTTATGACTTGCTAATTTTCCATGAGGAAAAGTAAATCATACTTGAGATTGTAAGAAGTTACTTGAGGGTGACATCTTCACGGGCCGAGTCCACCTGAGCTGATGGTGTAAANAGCGTCTATTGGTCATTCGGGACGGGGTTTTACCCTCCATTCGCTAGAAACTTGCAAAACAGCTACCCAAATTGACCTTCCATTATATTTGCACGATGGATCATATAGGCAGGTTGATCATAACAAGGGTAAGGTGAATTTCAGTGATAAGAAGGTAACGTTCTGAAATGGCTTACACCTGTAAAAAAAATGGATAAAACCAATTTGCTTAACGTCTATTGGTCATTCGGGACGGGGTTTTACCCTCCATTCGCTAGAAACTTGCAAAACAGCTACCCAAATTGACCTTCCATTATATTTGCACGATGGATCATATAGGCAGGTTGATCATAACAAGGGTAAGGTGAATTTCAGTGATAAGAAGGTAACGTTCTGAAATGGCTTACACCTGTAAAAAAAATGGATAAAACCAATTTGCTTAACGTCTATTGGTCATTCGGGACGGGGTTTTACCCTCCATTCGCTAGAAACTTGCAAAACAGCTACCCAAATTGACCTTCCATTATATTTGCACGATGGATCATATAGGCAGGTTGATCATAACAAGGGTAAGGTGAATTTCAGTGATAAGAAGGTAACGTTCTGAAATGGCTTACACCTGTAAAAAAAATGGATAAAACCAATTTGCTTAACGTCTATTGGTCATTCGGGACGGGGTTTTACCCTCCATTCGCTAGAAACTTGCAAAACAGCTACCCAAATTGACCTTCCATTATATTTGCACGATGGATCATATAGGCAGGTTGATCATAACAAGGGTAAGGTGAATTTCAGTGATAAGAAGGTAACGTTCTGAAATGGCTTACACCTGTAAAAAAAATGGATAAAACCAATTTGCTTAACGTCTATTGGTCATTCGGGACGGGGTTTTACCCTCCATTCGCTAGAAACTTGCAAAACAGCTACCCAAATTGACCTTCCATTATATTTGCACGATGGATCATATAGGCAGGTTGATCATAACAAGGGTAAGGTGAATTTCAGTGATAAGAAGGTAACGTTCTGAAATGGCTTACACCTGTAAAAAAAATGGATAAAACCAATTTGCTTAACGTCTATTGGTCATTCGGGACGGGGTTTTACCCTCCATTCGCTAGAAACTTGCAAAACAGCTACCCAAATTGACCTTCCATTATATTTGCACGATGGATCATATAGGCAGGTTGATCATAACAAGGGTAAGGTGAATTTCAGTGATAAGAAGGTAACGTTCTGAAATGGCTTACACCTGTAAAAAAAATGGATAAAACCAATTTGCTTAACGTCTATTGGTCATTCGGGACGGGGTTTTACCCTCCATTCGCTAGAAACTTGCAAAACAGCTACCCAAATTGACCTTCCATTATATTTGCACGATGGATCATATAGGCAGGTTGATCATAACAAGGGTAAGGTGAATTTCAGTGATAAGAAGGTAACGTTCTGAAATGGCTTACACCTGTAAAAAAAATGGATAAAACCAATTTGCTTAACGTCTATTGGTCATTCGGGACGGGGTTTTACCCTCCATTCGCTAGAAACTTGCAAAACAGCTACCCAAATTGACCTTCCATTATATTTGCACGATGGATCATATAGGCAGGTTGATCATAACAAGGGTAAGGTGAATTTCAGTGATAAGAAGGTAACGTTCTGAAATGGCTTACACCTGTAAAAAAAATGGATAAAACCAATTTGCTTAACGTCTATTGGTCATTCGGGACGGGGTTTTACCCTCCATTCGCTAGAAACTTGCAAAACAGCTACCCAAATTGACCTTCCATTATATTTGCACGATGGATCATATAGGCAGGTTGATCATAACAAGGGTAAGGTGAATTTCAGTGATAAGAAGGTAACGTTCTGAAATGGCTTACACCTGTAAAAAAAATGGATAAAACCAATTTGCTTAACGTCTATTGGTCATTCGGGACGGGGTTTTACCCTCCATTCGCTAGAAACTTGCAAAACAGCTACCCAAATTGACCTTCCATTATATTTGCACGATGGATCATATAGGCAGGTTGATCATAACAAGGGTAAGGTGAATTTCAGTGATAAGAAGGTAACGTTCTGAAATGGCTTACACCTGTAAAAAAAATGGATAAAACCAATTTGCTTAACGTCTATTGGTCATTCGGGACGGGGTTTTACCCTCCATTCGCTAGAAACTTGCAAAACAGCTACCCAAATTGACCTTCCATTATATTTGCACGATGGATCATATAGGCAGGTTGATCATAACAAGGGTAAGGTGAATTTCAGTGATAAGAAGGTAACGTTCTGAAATGGCTTACACCTGTAAAAAAAATGGATAAAACCAATTTGCTTAACGTCTATTGGTCATTCGGGACGGGGTTTTACCCTCCATTCGCTAGAAACTTGCAAAACAGCTACCCAAATTGACCTTCCATTATATTTGCACGATGGATCATATAGGCAGGTTGATCATAACAAGGGTAAGGTGAATTTCAGTGATAAGAAGGTAACGTTCTGAAATGGCTTACACCTGTAAAAAAAATGGATAAAACCAATTTGCTTAACGTCTATTGGTCATTCGGGACGGGGTTTTACCCTCCATTCGCTAGAAACTTGCAAAACAGCTACCCAAATTGACCTTCCATTATATTTGCACGATGGATCATATAGGCAGGTTGATCATAACAAGGGTAAGGTGAATTTCAGTGATAAGAAGGTAACGTTCTGAAATGGCTTACACCTGTAAAAAAAATGGATAAAACCAATTTGCTTAACGTCTATTGGTCATTCGGGACGGGGTTTTACCCTCCATTCGCTAGAAACTTGCAAAACAGCTACCCAAATTGACCTTCCATTATATTTGCACGATGGATCATATAGGCAGGTTGATCATAACAAGGGTAAGGTGAATTTCAGTGATAAGAAGGTAACGTTCTGAAATGGCTTACACCTGTAAAAAAAATGGATAAAACCAATTTGCTTAACGTCTATTGGTCATTCGGGACGGGGTTTTACCCTCCATTCGCTAGAAACTTGCAAAACAGCTACCCAAATTGACCTTCCATTATATTTGCACGATGGATCATATAGGCAGGTTGATCATAACAAGGGTAAGGTGAATTTCAGTGATAAGAAGGTAACGTTCTGAAATGGCTTACACCTGTAAAAAAAATGGATAAAACCAATTTGCTTAACGTCTATTGGTCATTCGGGACGGGGTTTTACCCTCCATTCGCTAGAAACTTGCAAAACAGCTACCCAAATTGACCTTCCATTATATTTGCACGATGGATCATATAGGCAGGTTGATCATAACAAGGGTAAGGTGAATTTCAGTGATAAGAAGGTAACGTTCTGAAATGGCTTACACCTGTAAAAAAAATGGATAAAACCAATTTGCTTAACGTCTATTGGTCATTCGGGACGGGGTTTTACCCTCCATTCGCTAGAAACTTGCAAAACAGCTACCCAAATTGACCTTCCATTATATTTGCACGATGGATCATATAGGCAGGTTGATCATAACAAGGGTAAGGTGAATTTCAGTGATAAGAAGGTAATATTCTGAAATGGCTTACACCTGTAAAAAAAAAAAAATGGATAAAACCAACGTACATTGGTCATTCGGGACGAAGGTTTTACCCTCCATTCGCTATAGAAACTTATAAACCAGCTACCCAAATTGACGTCAGCCAGAGTGGTTTCGGCCGGAAAAATAACCACCAGCACGAGGCGCGAAACCATGTGGACACTGGACACCCACATGGTATAACCTTGATGCATACATCTGTGATCTTTGAGGAACTGGTGTATTCAACGTGCTACCATAGACGCTGGCCAATTTCGTTTTAGCAGCTACATGCACGCCACTTGGTATGCGACTGACGCTTTTTAGCGGGTCTTTTTGAATTTTTTTTCTGGGGAAACTAAAGGAGATAACGAAAAATGACCGAGAATGGGACGCCCCCCAAAATAGTAAATAAGGACCAACATAAAAAAATATGAAATTTGATGTATTTCTGTTTCTCCTCGATTTTTGGACGGTTTTCACCACCAAAAAATCGGAATTGAGAAGTATCACTTCGGGATGAGTGAGAAAGCCGAAATTTAATACGCAGTGCAAAAAGTAATATCCTTGAGTAAAATATTGAATTTTCTAAATAGGAGCCGTGCTCACACTGTGGGGGTCGGTTCCACCAAAAATCGAAATTTCGTAACCGTAGCGAAGCACTAGAAAACAGCTAGTATGACATTCATAGGTACCAGATTTCAATTCTCTGGCTCTTCACATACCATTCTCTTTTTAGACAGGATTAATGAAAACTGCTAAAAAGCGTTAAAAAACTGTTCATTGGATTGCATCTAAGCTTACTGGGACCTAAATTATGACAAATACATACCAAATTTCAGGTCTTAAGCTCTTACGATTCAATAAAATTAGATATATGGTTGTTTTTAAAATTATAGACAGCTAAACGATTTTTTTGCTTAAAAAAATCAGCATATCACAAAAAAAAATCAGCAAATCACAAAAAAAAATCAGCATATCACAAAAAACAGCATATTACAAAGTTACCAGATTTTAACAATTTTTGTCTCGATCGGATTTCTAGAAATTATTCCGAATAAGTTCTAGAACCGAAGGCGTAATTTCTTCCAATCCATCATATATGGTAACTTTCCATGAGGAAAAGTAAATCATACTTGAGATTGTAAGAAGTTACTTGAGGGTGACATCCTCACGGGCCGAGTCCACCTGAGCTGATGGTGTAAAATAACGCAGAAAGCAACTGCGTTATTTTACACCATCTTAAAATTATAGACAGCTAAACGATTTTTTTTCAGTATACTGGGATTTGCGCTTTATGAGTGTAAATTGTGCGATGAATGTTGTGATATAACTCTATAATATCATTATGTTTATAACTCTTATGTTACTGACGTAATTATATTGCAGTGATTGTTAAAGTTCTAGGGACCAATGTCAATTATCAGCCTCCAAGAAGGGATGTATGATGACAATTAAAAACATAAGCAGTATACTACAACTTATCTAGAGCTACTGTTTCATACATCTGGCTACCATCGGATACGATGATGCCACTATTGAATGAATGAATTCCGAATAAAATCACAAAATTAAAATCAATAACGGCCGCATGATTTGTCCGATTTGGGTACTTCCGGGTGGCCGATTATGGAACATTCTTTTTTTTCTTAATAAAGACACGTTCTACTACCAAAAACTGACAAAAACCTATTGTTGGAATTTGTTCCAAGTGTTGCCACTTTTCCCCGTATACTGTGACTCACTTGATAGTATCGCTCTTTGCTTACTCTCTAATTTCGTTTTGATATCACACAGTTGTCCTCCCATGTGCCATGTTTTGACCCATATGTTATAAACTTGTTGTTTCTGTGTCCCCATATGCCACCCTTAACAAAAGAGTAAATTCTTTTACCTCTCATTATGACGTCATATTTAATAAAATTAATCTTCAATTTAACCCCTTTGATCTACTACTTGTAAAATCAAAGGGGGGGGGGTTACTTGACATTCCCAATCTCCCCCCCCCCACCCTTGTGTTATTATAATGGTTTGTATTGTGCTAATAATATGTTTATTGATAAGTTTGCGGGGGTAGTAATTTGTCAAGGGTTGTTGAAGTCTGACCGATGGAAATGGAAATACTTGAGTTTTGTGATAATCAGGGAAGTAACTAGGCTAGTCAGCACCCGGTGAAACCACCCAATTTGGCGACCCAAAAACCTCACACCAAAAAAAAAAAAAATGTGGGAACTAATTAGACCCTAAAATTTGACATACATATACCATATTTCAAGACCTGGCTCTTACCATTCTCTTTTTAGACAGGATTAATGGAACCGGCTAAAAAGCGGTAAAAACCGCCATCGGTATATTTGATTGCATGAGACTCTAAATATGACATACTTACCAAATTTCAAATCTCTAGCTCCTACCATTCTCTTTTTACGCAGGATTAATGCTAGAAAGCGGTAAAAACCACTAGCGATATATTTGATATCATCCAATAGTTTCGAAGCCTGTTAGGTATGCCATTTTTGGAAAGGCGGGAGGTACAATTTGATAGAGGGGGCTAAAACAATTCTAATTATTATTACTAGCGTCCAGAAATCGAAGAGAGAAGATGATATAAGAAAACAAAAAAATAGGCCATCTCAATTCACCACCAAGGGTATATTCTATTGCACCCAAATCAATCAACGTCAAATGGCATAAGTATGCCCATCACGGCATACGGCGGACAAGCGGATTATTTTTTTATTCAATTTTTCGATACTGACGTACCTTTTGAAACGTAAAATATCAAATTTTTAAGGAGGGGGGGGGGTATTTTTTTCCAAAGGTTCATTATTGAAAATAATAAACCAAAAAAGACCACATTGCACATTGATTAAATAATATCTCAGGAAAGATATATACATATTTTCGGTGTTTCTCAGATCAATTTAATTTCTGATTGATGTTCTATCAAAATATTTGAAATTTGGTACTCAAAGAAAGTCTCCGACAAAAGGGTAATATAAAGTAACTCAGTTTTGGTTGGGGTGGTGTAACCAAATAGTTATTCTATATTCATTGAAATTACATCAATTCTTTTGTCGGCTTAGAAATGTCGAGCCTCTAAGAGGGCGGCGTAAACTTTATATTCATTTTGACCCCCCCCCAAAAGAAGAAAAACTTTGGCGTAATTAGACCCTAAATTTGAAATAGGTACATACCAAATTTCAAGTATCTGACTTACCTCATTNTCCATTCGCTGGAAACTTGCAAACCAGCTACCCACATTGACCTCACCCAGCCTGGGTTGGGCCGGAAAAAGCCAACGATACGTGGTGTTCCCAAGCGGTCACCCATCCAAGTACTGACCACGCCCGGACGTTGCTGAACTTCAGTGATAAGACGGGAACTGGTGTATTCAACGTGGTATGATCGTTGGCTCCAATAATTATTCTATTCAATTGAAAATCAATATTTTTTCGGCGACCTAAGAGGCCCGCGTCATCAACATCATATTTATTTCGGAAACTGTGAAAGTATGAAAATTTGGTATGCATTGCACATTACACTTTATACAGGGTGTCACGAAAAATGAGGTAACACTTTTTGTGAACGTTAGTGAACTCCACTTTTGACTCCCATATGTACATCCCAAAATGCATTTGTATATGTGTAAGTATGCTTGTTTGTATGTATGTTACGTGATATAAGCCACAATTTTGACGAAATTTGTTATACATGAAGGGTATGAAGGAATTTGCTGTTTAGTTTTTGGGGGCACTGGACCCAGCGTGGGGCCAAATATTTTGTTTTTTGAAAAACTGATTTTTATCTTTTTAGCGGTTTGTTGCAAAAACGTAAAATTTTGATATGTGATGGCTGGTGTTAAATGCTTTTCAATTTTGAACATTTTGGGGGCCATCTCCCCCTGGGGAGGGGGTCTCTTTTTAGCGGTTTGTTATAGAAACGTAAATTTTGATATGTGATTGCTGGTGTTTTTTCGATTTTGATAAAAAAAAAAAAAAAAAAAAANGAAAAAAAAAAATCTTTAAATTTGATTAAGATATTTTTTTCTATTAATGAAGTCTACAACAATAACGTGAACACCCGATCATATTGATCCACTAAAATGTATTCTGGAGCTCAAGTAAAGGTCATTTTACTTAGCACCTCTTGTTATCTCTTAGTAGGTTAAACAATTTTGGTGAGTCAATGAAAAGTGGCAAAAGTTTGAACTAATTCCAACAAAAGGTTTTTTGGAGAAAAAAAGGTTACCAAAATCGCCATCCCGGAAGTGGCCAAAATCCATTTATTAAAATCATATTTATTTAGGATGCGAATGCGAACGCAATACAAATCTGGAAGTTCACGGCCCTGAAACTCAAAAATCATGAAATCTCATGATTTTTGGGACACACTGTATTGTCCTGTTTAATAACAGGTCTGTGAATTATGGATCTGACTCAGTTAAAACTGACCTGTACATTCCAATTCATCATTACATCATCTTTATACCTATAATAACGCAGAATAGATAAAGGTTTTCGGGGGGGTGGGGGGGGGTAACTTTATTTGGATCTTTCTGTCATTTGTCCCTCCCCCCAAGTTACTATTTAATTTTTAACTGATCTTCTATAAAAATATTTGAAATTTGATAGCCAAAGAATTTCAGCCACAATAACTCATTGTGATGTTTGTGATCCAATTGGTGAATATTGTTCTATTGAAATTACACCAAATCCTTTGTCGGCAAACAAATGTCTCCCCCAGAGGGCGGCGCGGCAATATTACATATGGGTGAATTGTTTCACTGGCTAACCTCCCCCCACCCCAAAAAATAAATGGTACGGAAAACCGTACTAGACTTTCTCTTCCTTAATCATTCTATCCGACTACCATCAAATGTAGATGTTGCTTTTCTAAAATATGAAGTCTTTTACTGATATAAATAATCAAGCATGTCGGTAGATATGCGTACGTTAAGAGTACGCAAAGCTACCGACTATATTAACACGAAAGATAGTTTGTAGGTATGGAGACCCACTTTTTTCTGCCACTTCAAGATGATTTTTTGCAAATTTATTTTATATTCTGTATGAGGCATGGTAATAGATGGTGTTTCCCCCAAATACGATGAGTCTACGTTTTGTTAAAAGTGTTTCACAGACACGTCAAAGTACATAAAAAATAATATTTTTTTTCATACTGTTTCTTTCTAACCATTTTTGTTCCCAAGCCTACAGCCAATTCTACTTGTCGTAGAAAGACGGTTGAGGTGTCATTGGAAATGGCACGAAGTAAAGCCCATACCTTTGCTATAATGAAGACGATAGCGTCAATAACAAGAAAGGATAATGCATACAACTACCTGAACGGTAATAGATAGCGAAAAAATTATAAGAATGAACACCCCTTAAAATTACTTCCTTTATACAGGTAAATTATCAAAACTTAAAAATGTCCAACCGTTTTCGGGTTACGACCAAAATCTTAATATTTTCAAAAAAATTCAATCACAGAATAAAAATATTTCCTATGAAATACTCAAGCAGATGATTAAAAAGTATTCCAACTTCACACTTTTTCTTATTTTTCACTATAGGTACATTCATACAGAATAATTTTCATTTTCAGACATCTGTATCCCCTTACCTTTTACCCAGTGCTTCACATATTGACGAACAAAGTTGGCCAATATTCGAAAATCAAAAACGGGTTGAGATAATTTAAAAATTAATTAAGAGTATCGGTACCGGAAGATGCGCGCGCACATCAACAGTAAGCAAAGTAGCCGCCGACTATATTTACACGAAACAGAGTTTGTAGATATGAAGACCCACTTTTTTCTGCCACTTCCAGATGACATTTTATTTTTTAATCTTAATATCGTTTCCCCCAAATACGAAGATTTTACGTTTTGTTAATCTCGTTCCCCAAACTTCTCAACTTCTTCAAATTCATGAAAAATATCTAATATTTTTTAAACGTGGGTGACATTCTCACGGTCCGAGTCCACTTGAACTGATAGTGTAAAATAACACAGAAAGCGGCTCTGTAATATCATTATATTTGAAACTCATTTTCTTGTTTATTATATTATACAATAATTATCATGGTTCTGGGGAATCATGTCAATTATCGGCCTCCAAGAACAGAGAACAGATAATATATAATCTCAGATATCCCGGGAATGCACACATTTATTTATTTTTCGATGAGTTATTCAGAGTGGATCCTCAGGGTTCTGGGGGCCACATCACTAAATTCCAAACCCAATTTTGATGAAATTTAAATCTTTTAATATGTGACTCAAAGTGATCAAAAGTTGTTAAAGGTCAAACCTAAAGCATCTTACAAAAGTTTGTAGCAATAATTAAAGCGGTTCTCAAAATTATAAGGAAAAGCAAAATTCCAAGATGGCGGCCTCACATGTCCCCGCCTACAAAATATATGTTTTTTTTTCACCGAAACCATCCCGGACATGGGCCCAACAACTCACAAAAGTTTCATAGACATACAAACATTCATTTTTATATATACAGGGTGTCCAAAAATCCGAGACCACCTGAATATCTTTTGAACGGCTTTATGAGGCGTTTCAAAATTTTGCATGTTATTATATTCCAAATTAAGCCACCTGATGGTGTGACCAATTTTTCAGGGGCGGATCCCATATGGACCCCAGGGGGTCCAACTTTTGTTTTTTAAATGCGAACCCCCATCTTGCGATACATCTTCATTATAAAAATTTTTACTCGTCTAGTGTGTTTGGTTTCAAGGACGGGAATTTGAAATTTCCAAGATATGCTGGCTTCCAAGAGTGTCTAAATCTAAGCGATTTATTTGTAATGGGATAATTGAATAATTACATAGGACACTAATACCGAGGAACCTGTTTTTTTATACATAATTCGCTTAGTTTTACACACTTCGCCTACTTTTAGAAATAATTGGGGGTTCATATTTAAAAATAAGAGTTGGCCCCCCTGGGACCCGCCCCTGAATAATTTGTCACACGATCAAGAGGGATATAATACTTGGGACATAATAGTACCATGCAAAATATCAAAACTCCTCATAAAGCCGATCAAAAGATATCCAGGTAGTCTCGGAACTTTGGGACACTTGGTATAGATAATTTATACGACAAGAGTAAGGAAAGTTACCGACTATATTAACACGAACCAGAGTTTTAGGTATGAAGACGCACTTTTTTCTGCCACTTCCAGATGACTTTTTGAAAATTTTATTTTATATTCTGTACGGGGCGTAATAATAGATGGTATTTCCCCAAAAACGATGATTCTACGTTTTGTTAATCGTGTTTTCCAGACACGTCCAAATTCATAAAAAGTCATATTTTTTTCACCCAAAATTGCAGCCAAACCTACAGCCAATTGCACTTGCCGTAGAAAGACGGTTGAGGTGTCATTGGAAATGGCACGAAGTAAATAGATATATTAGTTAAATTATCTATACCTTAGAACATTAAGTCCGTCGAAGCGACTTCACCAGGGGCCCCACATAGAGGCCCCAACAGGGCCCTAGAAACGAATAAACCTAAAAGTCGTCCGATTTTGATAATAATTGGTACACTCAGTCAACCAAGTATTGGAGTGGATAATTTTTGGTATTTTGAAGAAATTTTGGTTTTGTGGACCGGCAGTGGCTCATAAATGTAAAAATAAAAAAACAGTCTCATTTTCATAAAATTAGCTATATTGAGTCAATTGAGAATTATATTGGATTTTTTTTTTTTTGTATTTTGAAAAAAAATTGGTTCTGGGACCCCGGCAGTGGCCTATAAATGTAAAAATATAAAGGCCTCTCATTTTGATAAAATTTGGTATATTGAGTCACCCGAGAATTTTATTGGGAATAAGTTTAGGTATTTTGGTTTTGGGACCCCGGCAGGGACCAACATATTTGTAAAAAAAAAAAAAAAATCGTCTCATTTTCATAAAATTTGGTATCAAGCGTGACTATGTAATCACGAAGCAGAGTTTATTAAGACCAACTTTTTTATGCCATTTCCAGATGAATTTTTGAAATTTTTATTATATATTCTCAATGCTCTAAAACTCTAAATTAGGTTGACTTCTTATGTTAAAATCTATGTTCGAAGCCCGGAACTCATTAGAATTCCTATTTCAAAATCAGAACAACTGAGTGTGCAGTGGTCAAGAACGTGGTTTTGTAATCCGAGATTTTTGGTTCAACGCCATTGTGGTGTTGTTTTAATTTTATCAACCCCTCGAATATTTTAAGATCAGAACAACTTAGAGTCTTCTAAAACCTGATTTAGCGATCCGCGTTCATTGGTTAAATTTTCAACTAAAG
>CM022881.1:4586972-4598307 GCA_012654025.1 Pachypsylla venusta
TGTTATTATGTCACAACTTTGGTGCTCACTGCAGCATTGTAGGATTTTCCCAATATCAATCATTATCCAATTCCTTTGAATTTTTCTATTATACCTACAATGCTGTTTCTTTGTGTTATTATGTCACAACTTTGGTGCTCACTGCAGCATTGTAGGATTTTCCCAATATCAATCAGTATGCAATTCCTTTGAATTTTTCTATTTTACCTACAATGCTGTTTCTTTGTGTTATTATGTCACAACTTTGGTGCTCACTGCAGTATTGTAGGATTTTCCCAATATCAATCATTTTTCAATAATACAGGTTAAATAAATAATACATAAGTATAGAAAGAAATATGTATCCTCACTAGGAAACACACTCATAGCTGTAAGTGTGTTTGTGGTAAAAACGTTCGTAACGTAAAAAAAATAAGGAGAACATAAATAATTATGAAGTTAATGATATGATGATTATGTTGATGAAGGTGATGCTAATGATGATGAGGAGGAGGAATGAGGGGGGGAGGGGGATATTATTATTTAGGTATTTCTGTCAGTTTATAATTTTGTCAAGTTGAGATGACAAATCAGACATAACTCTCTTGATTTTAATGTCAGACAAATGTTTCACGCATTTATTGTATCATTATCCAATTATTTTTAATTTTTCTATATTTTAACTACAATGCCTGCACCGTATCGCTGTGCGCATTGATCTCCATAGCTACTAATTGTCCTCACGAGGCTGGGTGGGCCCCGAAAACATCCAAACCACAGTGACAAATTTTTGCCCCCGCCAGGATTCGAATCTGGGTCTCCCGAGTGCAAGACTAGTGCAGTGACATTGAGCCATGGGTGCTCGCTATAGTGATATTATTATTATGTTTCTTTTTCTGCTGACGTTGACCTTTATTTTAAAAAGATTTCTATACTTCGGCCCGGGACATTGCTCTTTAGTTATAGTATTATTTTAAAAAGATTTAGCAAATTTTGGCTTTTGACGTTGGTCCTTAGTGATAGTATTATTTTAAAAAATAGAACTATGAGTGGTTTGGAGCCTAGATTAGCAGATTATTCAACAAATGTATCTAGATTTTTTTTTTCAAATGATTATACAACCGAAAAGTTTCCATTGTGCCAGTGTACAGCCTGCCACTGAATAAAATATCTACTTGTTGTTCGTTTATTGGCTATGGCCTGAATTATGTTTACTTGTCATTCGTTGATTGGCTGGTTAATGCCTAAAACCAAAGACTGTGCTTGTTTCCGCCAATGAGATTTGTACACATATCACTTGTACCATTTTTCGTGGCTTACGTGTTGCAACTGTTTTCTGATTTCATCATACAAAGCCATTCTCTCAGTAGAACCTCAACGTGGATTGTAACAAGTAACATTAGATACAACTCAACGCAGCTCTAATAATGGGCACACAAGCTGAAATTATTGGAGTCACTCTTGGTCTATTAGCAAGTTTAATATGCGGTAAGTTTATCATCAGGCGCGGATATAGCGCTCTTGTTTTTTTGGGGGGGGGGCACAATCGCACAATATACGTAATAGAAAATTTGGAGGAGGGAGGGGGAAGGACTAGTAACCTTGAGACCGGGGGTTGATTGGAGTCCTGCTGGGCAGTACTTTTTAATGCAATGTTTATCGAGGTAGGATACCTAATTTGTTAAAAGATGTAGTGCAGAGCTTACCACAATTACCTTTCATAAGGGTGATAAGCGATTTTATAAGCGAGATGGCAAAAAAAAGTGCCATGACTGATGGCAAAATTTTTGATGATTTTTTATTTACCTATTTCTATTTAGTCTCAGGATTGGGAATTATTTAGGGGTCCGTGCCCCCCCCCCCTCTCAATGGGATAAAAGACACAGCGGATCACCATTCATTTGATTTTTTTTTTTAATTTTTTACGTGATTAGGTATAATGAAATTGGAAAAACACCGCTCTCTTAAAAAAACTGGAGAGGCACGTGCCCCCCGGGCCCTCCTCTATATCGGCGCATGTTTATCATACATAGGTATAGTGTTCTTTACCCAAATCACAATGAGGAAAACAACTATAGACCCCAAATGTGGACCCGCATACCAAATTTCAAGTAATTTTGGTTTTGGCGTCCCACAGGAGCTCACATATGTAAAAATATAAGCCCTCTCATTATGTAGATATAATTATTACGAGAAATATATTTTGGCCGGGGGAAACTGTTAATGCTACAGACTTGAAATTTTGCAGAGACCTTCGTTGCACTCAATGTAAGTGTGCACCAAGAAAGGATTTTGCAAAATTTTAACTTTAAAGGGTAGAAATCGCGAAAAGTAAATAATCCTCATAAGAAATACATTGGAGCGAGAGAGATAGCATGATACAGGTATATGTACAAGGTGTCCATAAAGTCGCACCCACCCCCCAATCTCGAGAATGGCTGAAAATATAAGAAAACGCAAAAACACGTATCCCTTAGATTTTAGGGGGATTAATTTTAGACTAAAAAATTTTTGGCCTCGGCCAGACGTTTAGTCTGGGCACCGACTGTCTTCAAAATCTTAAATGAGAAGGTATAACAAGTGGCAACTTGTTATACCTTCTCATTTAAGTTGTTGTAAAGGTCTCGTTAATACCAGTTCATTACAGAAAACCAGAGCTCTCTAGGATCTACCGTTCACAAATTTGGCAGGGCCCTCCGTTGCACCATGTAAGTTGGCACTAAGAAAGGATTTTGCAAAATTTTAATTTTAAGGGGTAGAAATCGCGAAAAGTAAACAATCCTCGATAAGAAATAGCGAGAGAGAGATAGCATGATACATCATTTGAAATACTATGCGCGGACGAAGCCGCGATCGGGGGGATGCTAGTCTTAATATATAAATCAGAAATTTGTGTGTACCTATAGAATGTGATTGGGTTTGTCTGTTACAATACCCAAACGATAGCAGATAGTAAAAAATTGATAGGAACGGACCCCCCCCCAAAAAAAAAACCATGGTCTGCGACCACAGTCAAAGATAAAAAAAAATATCAAGCCGTTTTCGAGTTATGGCCAAATTTCTAATTTATTGCACAAAATCGGACAGTCAAGGTCCGATATGTTGAATTCTATCACGACAACATATCAACTATATGCGAGAAAGTTTTAGGAGGCTGTTTAGTCCTTCTTTTCGAAACCGGGAACGACCAAAATAAGATTTAGAAAATACTAAAAAAGTCAGAAAGGTCGTGCGGTCGTGCCTCTAAGAATCCGGCGAAACGTTTAACAGGGTGTCTACCAAATCGTCAGAGTAATTCATTCCCTAACTTTTCCACGTTTTTCAGTCTACTTTTCCAGATTTTCCAGTGTACTTTTTCAAGATTTTGTCTCCCCCATCTGACTTCAAAAAACACAATATTCGGGCCCAGGGACCCCAAAAACTATACAGCAAATTTCCTTCATACCCTAAACATGTATACCAAAATTTTAGAGGAAAACGATAATAAGCGGCGCAAGCGAAATTTTTCAGGAAAAGCATGTTCACGCATAAAATTGGCTATTGAGATAACAAAAAAAACTCAGTTGGAAAAATTTCATGACAAAAAATTGCGTTTTTTCCTAAATTCCCTGACAATTCCAGGTATTCCAGGATTTCCAGTCTGGTAGACACCCTGGTTTAAATATTGATTTCAGATAATTAGGACAGGAAGGTTGCAATATACAGGGTGGACACAAACCTATTCTCCCCCCCCCTCCCACTCAAATTCTATTGTACTTGAAAAACATCAATATAAAAATGGTAGAGAAGCTAGTAGTTAATAATCCTAGTGTTAAATTGTCAGTTTTATTTTCCACAGGTCTGAATGCCGAGAGGGTGTATAGCAGAAACTGTAAATTCGAGGATGAAGATTACAAACAAGTGATAGTATCACCTCGCATGGTACTTGGTAAAGAACAGCCACCGGCCCTCGATATAGCTGACAAGAATACTTTCGATTACTTATTTTCCATTGTCTACTCAAACTATGAAGACTACGTGACTAGCTCACCAGTTAACCATGTGGATAACTTTTTAGAGTAGGTTATGCAAAAATAATCTATATATCTTCTATAATAATAAAACTCAATGTAACGATAAATATATGTATGTATGTGTGTATGTATCACTAATTGTTTAGCCAAAACGAGGCTAAAACCCCAGAAAAAATATCAGAATTCAAAAATGTCAAACCGTTTTCGAGTTACGCGGTTTTCCGGTTTTTGAAAAAAAATCAGAAAATTGGCCAGCAGTCATGGCCTAATATCTCAAATTTTGTCGCGACAACATATCAACTCAAAGCGAGAAAGTTTTAGGTGACATCTTTATCCTTCATTTAGGACATATTTTTCAAAATTGTGACTAGCCATNTAGAAACGGTAAGAGGTATTGAACAATTGATGTGAATGGACCCCCCCCCTGAAATAGAAAAATTGATGGGAATGAACCTCCCCGAAACCATAAACTGAGACCCCAGAAAAATTATCATAGTTCAAAAATATACAACCGTTTTCGAATTACGGCCGATTTTTCGATTTTTGTATAGGAAATCTATGATTCTATCAAAACATAGGGACCCCAGTGAAATTATCAGAATTCATAAATCTAATACCGGCCGATGTTTTTATGGGAAATCATAGAATACTATTAGAAACGGTAAGAGGTATTGAACAATTGATGTGAATGGACCCCCCCCCTCTAACTAAAGACAGGGACCCCATTGAAGTTATCAGATTTCATAACCCTACTACCGGCCGATGTTTTTATGGGAAATCATAGAATACTATATTAGTGGGTCAGTTCCACCAAAAATCCATAATTTAGAAGTATCACTGCGAGAAGGCTGAAATTTAATACGAAGGCGTTCCGCAGTGCAAAAAGTAATATCCTTAAGTAAAATATTGAATTTTCTAAATAGGAGCCATGCTTTTCCTGGAGTCTGTTCCACCATAAATACAAACTTGAGAAGATTGTTGTTGTTGAATTTCATAACCATAGCGAAGCACGGGCAATCAGCTATTAGTTTTATCAATATAAGTTGAACGTCCCCCCCCCCTCCCCCAGAGAGGTTTTGATCGGCGATGCCTCGATGACGAAGTTGTTTTTCCCGTAAAAAACAAAGTTGATCCCTAAAAATGTGTGGCAGACAAGAATTAGCCATGAGAGGTTCTATCGATAGTGGACCACTGACATTAAATCCTCACAGAAATACTGTAGGTATATCAGTCAGTATAACATTGACAATTTGCTATTTTATCTTNCGAAATAAAATCCTGGATACGGGCCTGAAGTATACCCCCCCCCAAAAAAAAAACATTTCGTGGTAAAAAGCTCCCGCCATGTCATTAGAACATCATCAGTGGAACATCTTTGTTTCAAATTTTCAGCTTTCTACCTCATCCCGAAATGTACTTCTCAATTTTGGACTTTTGTTCGGATCTACACTAAAATGAAAACGTCTCTTATTTACTTAGAAAATCAATATTTTACTCAAGGATGTTATTTTTGTACTTTGGAACATCTTTGTTTCAAATTTCATCTTTCTACCTTATCCCGAAGTGTACTTCTCAATTTTGGACTTTTGTTCGGTTCTACCCTAGAATGAAAACGCCTCTTATTTACTTAGAAAATCAATATTTTACTCAAGAATGTTATTTTTGAACTTTGGAACATCTTTGTTTCAAATTTCATCTTTCTACCTTATCCCGAAGTGTACTTCTCAATTTTGGACTTTTGTTCGGTTCTACCCTACAATGAAAACGTCTCCTATTTACTTAGAAAATCAATATTTTACCAAAGGATGTTATTTTTGTACTGCGGAACAGCTATGTTTCAAATTTCTGCTTATCTCGATGTGCTACTTCTCAATTATGGATTTTTAGCGGTTCCTACCTCTAGGTTGGACTCGGCTACTATCGAGAAAAGATTATGTGTTACTCAAGGATATTATTCGACCACACATCAGTATTATCAGTAGTATAAATATACAGTTGAAATGAACTTTATTGAATCCCCCCTTTTTTAAAAAAATTTCCCCGTCTCATATGCCTTCTACCCTTCCATATTTATCCCATTCTATCTTTTAATTGAGATTCTATACGATTTCTTTTTTTCGGTATCCGCGTAACCACTCGCACTTGTAAAATTTCTGTTTTTATATTATAATAAAATTACATGTACCTAATTCTTTTTTTTTTAAAAAAAAAAAACATTTTTTTTTAAAATACAAATCAGACACTCAAGTGGTAGTGGTGACCACTCCAACTCGCACTCAAGTGGAGTTTTATAATATGGCCCTAAAACAAATTACATCATGAAAGGTCTTAAATCATCGAACAAAGTAATTTCTTTAGATATTCATAGAATTAGCAGATTCATCTGCCTAAAAGGTGCGTCCAGACTACTCGTGCTCACGGTACTTGCGGGGCTTCCGGGTAGTGTATTAGACGTGAGGTCACGAGACAAGTCATGCCAACAGCGCGAGCCATGAACTCGAGAGGATCCGTCCGGTGTCGGTACATCAAAGGGACTTGCGACAAGTTACTTGCTATGTGGACGGAGAATAGTTTACTTTTAGTTTGATCGTTGATGTTCGTCTGCAATGGGAAATGATTTTCAAAATGTTCTGTCTTTCCTTGGAATTTTTGGTCCCACCACATTCAGTGAAGTCTCAAAATCGAAGTTATCCACCATCTACGTCTTCGAGAACGTTTCTTGCGCTTCTTTTTTGCGCAAATAAACGTATCAGTAGGTAACTTGCATTATAGCTATTATAACATTGTCGCGATCCATTTTAAAAAATCGCGCGCCTCATACGGATTTTACCGGGCCAAACTCCCGCGAGCAACTGAAACCCGTCTGAACACAAACCAGACGAGTACAACTTGAAGCTTGACAAGTCTCAAGATCATTGCGAGTGCCGCGAGCACGAGCACGAATAATCTGGACGCACATTAAAGAAATAAGAACTCATCTCAGTATGCAACTTTCAGATTTTACAACTCTTTCAAGAACTCTGGAGAGAGAATAAGAAAGTTTTACAATTCATACGAACCTCGATACAATAGAAATGCACAGAATGGAAGGTCCTTCACCGGTAGAACAATTGAACTATTGGAGATCTTGGAAAATGCTTTGTCAGATTACTTTCCATCAATTGGTAACAGTATGTATATCAGTGGAGCTCTTGTTCATCAAAGCCATCGATGGTTGGGAGTATTGAATGATGCAAGTTTGGTCGGCCGAACACCTAAGCTCACTGGTTTTCACTTGACTATTGGTAAGATTTTTACTTTCCTTATCCTCTAAAAAGGGAAGTATTGTAATGGGCTGAAATTTTCGATGTCGAATTTTCAATGATAAAATACGTTTTGGGATCCCCAGAGCCCAAATCTCGAGTTTCAGCCATTGGTCCGTGTGTGTCTCTGTCTGTCTGTCTGTGAACAAGATATCTCAAGAACGGCAAGGGCTAGAGACTTGAAATTTGGTATGTATGTCTGATTTCATGCCATGAACGGTAAAATAAGCTTTTCGTAGAAATCGAATTAACTGTTGGCGGTTTAAGCCGCTTTTTATCGATTTTAGCATATCCTGCTTGAAATGTGAACGGTAATAGTAGAACTTTAGCGGCTGGGGGCCGCTTTTTGGCGGTTCTGCCTAAAACCAGAATGGAAAGAGCTAGAACTTGAAATTTGGTGCCTATTTATATCAATTTCTTACAAGAAATTGAAAAATACAACTTAGGTTGAACTGTAAAATATTTTTGGCCGCTAATTAGTGGTTGAAGGCCGCTTTTTGGCGGTTCTGCCTAAAACCAGAATGGAAAGAGCTAGAACATGAAATTTGGTGCCTATTCATATCAATTTCATACAAGAACTTAGTTTGTAGAGTAATATATTGTTGGTCGTTTTTTGGCGGTTCCACCTAAAACGAGAATGAACAGAGCTAGAACTTGAAATTTGGTGCCAATTCATATCAATTTTATAAAAGAAATTGAAAAATACAACTTAGCTTGTAATAGGTAATAGGTATATCAAAAAGTGTAATATATAATTGTATTTCCGCTCTGGGGGACTTCAAAGCGTGTTTTGGCATTGAAAATTCGACATCAAAAATTTCAGCCCATTATACAATACTTTCTTCTTTTTTTTTTTTTATAGATAAGGAAAGTCGTGTGATGTTAACACCAGATTTTTTAATTTATCCTCCCATATACGAAGCATAGGAAAATAAAGTATTGTATTGGTGAAAAATTTCGATGTCTTTTTTTTTTTTTTTTTTTTTTTACTTTATCTTCCCATAAACGAAGCATAGGAAAATAAAGTAGATATTGTATTGGTGAAAAATTCATTGTCATTCATTTTTTTTTTAATTTATTTATTATTATTTTTTCTCCCCATATACGAAGCATAGGAAAATAAAGTATTGTATTGGTGAAAAATTTCAATGACTTTTATTTACTTTATCTTCCTATTACTTTATCTTCAAGACAACAGCCTAAAAGCTGGATATCGAGCTATATATAGTTGGAAGGGTGTCTGATTTACCTGACTACTATGATCATCCCATTTGATAAGGAAATAAAATTACCGGGGAGAGCTTTGGTCACGCTCACTGTCCACGTGCCCAACGGTCCTAATATTATTGTTTTTCAGGGACCATTGCCATAAACCTAAATGGAACAAGAGGCTATATTTTACTCAATCCAGGCCACGCAATAAATGAACCCATTGTAGTCATGGAAAATGGAACAAACCCCGAAACAGGTAAACATTAGTAAGAAGTAAATATTTAGTTTCAAATCAACAATTTTCTTTTGTTTGACTGTTTTCCCCATGATAGCTCGCTTAACGCTTCTGTTTGACTGTTTTCCCCATGATAACTCTCTTAACGCTTTTTTTTACTGTTTTCCCCATGATAGCTCTCTTAACGCTTTTGTTTGTCTGTTTTCCCCATGAACCACCTGATGGTGTAACCAATTTGTCATGTGCGGGTCCCATGTAACCTCCAGGGGCCCCAACTTTTGTTTTTTAAATACGAAACCCCATCTTGTGAAACTTTTTCGGAAAGACAATAGTATTAGAAGTATTTTGCTAAAAAATTACACGCCTAGATTATTTGGTATCAAAATGGCGGCCATTTGAAATTTCCAAGATATGACTTCCAAGATTATCTAAAACTAGGCAAAGTATCTAAAACTAGGCGAATTATGTCTAAAAAACAGGTTCCTCGACATTGGTGTCCTATGCAATCATTCAATATCCCATAGCAAATAATTCGCCTAGTTTTAGACACTCTTGGCAGTCATATCTTGGAAATTTCAAATGGCCGCCATTTTGAAACGAAACAATCTAGGCGTGTAATTTTTTTGCAAAGTACTTCTAATTCTATTGTCTATCTGAAAATGTATCACAAGGTGGGGTTTCGTATTTAAAAAACAAAAGTTGGACCCCTAGGGAGCCACATGGGACCCACCCGTGATACATTGGTCACACCATCAGTGGTTTAATTTGGGACATAATACCATGCAAAAATTTCAGAACTCCACACAAGATGGGACACCCTGTATATAAAAAACCATCTCTTTGGCCCACCTCATAGAAAGTAATATCTTTGAGTTAAATGTTGATTATTCCAAAGGGGATTCGTTTTCACCTAGGTGTGGGTACCTACCACCACAATAATACAAAAGTGAGAAGTAGGTATACGGGATTTGCATTTTCTAATTGTCCCATAGGATTTCGCATTTAAATTTCGACTTATGGTTGGCATATCCTCCCAGTATGTCACAAAATAGAAGGGTTAGTGATTTTCGGTGTAATTTTTAGCCAGGATTCCAATGAAACCATTATTATGATAAAAATCGGACCTACGTTTCTCGACTTAAAACCAATATAGTGTACTAAGGTTCCTTCATGGCATAATGCTTAATACCTACTTTTGATAATTTGTGGAAAAATTTATGAAGAAATCTATATTTTTGAAATTGTAATTTCCTCAATTATCCGAAACTGAGTTGTCTAAAATAACAGTGACGTACATACCTAGTAATATAAAGGGCGTGGGTTCGAGTCATCTAGATTCATGGATTTTTTTAGGGGATATTATATCCTGTTTCTCGTTTGATGAAATCTTGGTTAATCAAAGTGAATCGAAACAGTCTTGCTTGCTAGTCAAGTGAGGGCACTTGTCTCTTGAAGTCGAGATTGGAGGGAGTCGAACTTCCTGAGGTTGATTTTTCTCAAACGGTGGAATTATTTCTCAGATCGAGTGGTTTTATATTATTTCACTACATTAGGAAATTACAATTTCAAAAATGTAGGTTTCTACATACATTCTTTTTTTTTTAGTCCACTAGATCGGTTCTAAGCCGAGAAACGTAGGTCCGATTTTCGTGTTAATGGGTTGATTTGAATCCTGGCTAAAAGTTATACCGAAAATCACTATCTTCTTTATTTTGTGACATACCTAGTGGGAGGATATGCTAGCCATAAGTCGAAATTTACATGTAAAATCTCATGGGACAACTAGAAAGTGGAAACCCTATATGCTTTCCATTTCAGAAACTGAAATTCGTTCGAAAGGTACAAAAAAAATCATCACAGTTGCTTTCTGCTTATTATTTTAATAATCAATCTTTAAAATAGCCAGCGTCGATGGCACGTTGAATACACCAGTTCCCGTTAGATCACTGAAGTTAAGCAACGTCAGCGAGGTTATACCATGTGGGTGTCCGCGTGAGTTCGCGCCCTCGTAATGTTGTTTTTTTCCGGCCGCCCAACCCTGGCTGGGAGAGGTCAATGTGGGTAGCCTGTGGTTTTACATGTTTCCAGCGAATGGAGGGTAAAACCCTCGTCTTAAATGACCAATAGATGTTAAAAAGACGTTAAGCCAAATTAAAAAAAAAAAAAACTTTAGAATTTTCGTATTTTCAGGTTATACACCGAAAAACACAACTGTTCAATACAGAATCGAATTTTTTGAAAATAACAAAGATTGGATTTCCGTCGTAGACACACGTTTTGTAGGGCGCGTTACCCATCTCATCTATGTACGAAACTCTTACTGCTCATTCCTGAGAGACACTGAAAAAACGTCGCTTTTCGAAAGTGATCGGGCACATGCTATAAAAGATACAAATGGTTTTTCGACACTTAGCTACGCTTTTTTCGTAAAATACAAGTCGGATCGAATGTTTGAAATCATTAATAATAATTTAGATGAGTACATTCCATTTCTACTAATGGATTTCAAGTTCCTTTTTGAGGTAAGTAGCACCATACTCTTTATATTTATGGAAATGGATTTCAAGTTCCTTTTTGAGGTAAGTAGCACCATA
>CM022881.1:4602374-4612663 GCA_012654025.1 Pachypsylla venusta
TTAGAGGACAAGATACAATAATTATTAAAAATCGAATTATTTTGCGATTGACTTCATTTTTTGCATGACGTCTCCGATTGTTAACATGCTTCTTTGGTGAGTATTTGGCACTTTTCCCCAGATCAGGGGCGGAGTTATGGGGGGGGTCATGAAATGAAAATGCCTAAAAAGCATAACCTTTTCAAACACCCTGTATATTTGTACTATTGTTTTAACAAAAAATATTTGTACCATTCCATTAAAATTTGTTGAGAAATTGACACTTTTTGTGTCAATTTCCCGTTAACTATTAAATAAATTAAATTTATACAAAAAAACTTACCAATAACACTATATTTATGTTAATTTATGAAGAAACTATTTTCATGACATAACATGTCAACTTCCATCTTTAGACTGATGATGAATCGAATGATTCGAATCTAGTTTCTTCATAAATTAAAATAAATAGTGTTTTGGTGTTTTGTTTAAATTTAATTTATTTAATAGTTAATATTTTTTAACACTTATAATAATTAACATGTTATTCAAAGATTTCAATTTCCCGTATATTTGAATATGGTTTATTTTTGGACCTGTTTTCACCAACCTAAATAGGCCTAATGCTTTAAAAAAAGCCACGAACCTCGCAAAAAGTTAATCCTATCCTGATCCTATAAACATTTCAGATATACAATTTAGATCCAGACACCATTCGACAAAAATATAATTCTAAAAAAAGTAGCCAATACATTTGGATGCAAGATGTAGTATCCAGTTCAATACCTGTAATAGAGGATGCACTGCAATTAGAGCCAGATTCATTGATGCCAAAGTTAAGATATGTAGGAGAGATTCTAATGAATGATTCTTATGAATTGCAAGAAATAAAAGAATTTGTTCAGAAACATTTGTTCAAAGAAGAAGATTTTTATCCCAGACGTCGAATTTTAAGAAGTGGGCGAGATGTCATTATAGATGAAGTTTCAACTCATTGGCAGGATTAAACTTTGGGCGCTCCTAGGCAATTTAGAACTTGCCGCCCCTAGGCAATTTAGAACTAGCCGCCCCTAGGCAATTTAGAACTTGCCGCCCCTAGGCAATTTAGAACTTGCGCCGCCCCTAGGCAATTTAGAACTAGCCGCCCCTAGGCAATTTAGAACTTACCGCCCCTAGGCAATTTAGAACTTGCCGCCCCTAGGCCATTTAGAATTTACTGCCCCTAGGCAATTTAGAACTTGCCGCCTCTAGACAATTTAGAACTTGCCGCCCCTAGGTAATTTAGAACTTACCGCCCCTAGGCAATTTAGAACTTGCCACCCCTAGGCAATTTAGAACTTGCACCGCCCCTAGGTAATTTAGAACTTGCCGTCCCTAGGCAATTTAGAACTTGCCGCCCCTAGGCCATTTAAAACTTGCGCCGCCCCTAGGCAATTTAGAACTTACCGCCCTAGGCAATTTAGAACTTGCCGCCCCTAGGCAATTTAGAACTTACTGCCCCTAGGCAATTTAGAACTTGCCGCCTCTAGACAATTTAGAACTTGCCGCCCCTAGGCAATTTAGAACTTACCGCCCCTAGGCAATTTAGAACTTGCCGCCCCTAGGCAATTTAGAACTTGCCGCCCCTAGGCCATTTAGAACTTGCGCCGCCCCTAGGCAATTTAGAAGTTACCGCCCCTAGGCAATTTAGAACTTTCGCCGCCCCTAGGCAATTTAGAACTTACCGCCCCTAAAACACAGTTGCATACATAGATTTAATGAAGGCTTTTGATACGCTCGACCATTCCATTCTCTTGAATAAGCTTGAAAAAGCTTGCATTCGTCATAAAGTTTTAAATGTTTTAAATAATTATTTAAGTGACAGATTTCAGGTTACAAAGATAGGCAACTTTATAAATAATAAAAAAAAAGTACAATATGATTTAGTGCAAGGATCAATTCTTAGTCCGAGCTTCTACAACATTTATGCTGCAGATATGAAATTTTTGAAATTAAATTGCCATAAATACCAATTTGCCGATGATCTGGCCATCGTATCCACCCACGAAGTATTAGATACCGCTATTGATCATCTACAAAAAGACCCCATATTAATTCAGAAATGGTTTTTTAACAACAAAATTTTTATGAATTTCAAAAAAACCAAAATTATGCTGATCAAAAGTGCGCATAAAAAAATTACGTTTGATTTTATTGGGTTCATTACCCAATAAAATCAAATGTCATTCGAGGCAATGTTTGCTAACACAAAGTTATGCAATTTCTCGCAATTGCGCAGAGTTGAATTTCAGTTATAAAGAAAAATATCTCGGACTCATAATTCATTCTAAGTTTAAATTTGCAGATCACATAAGTCACTTGTGTTCTAAATTAAGGGTAGTCTCCCACCGACTGAAACACATTAGATATTCAGTGCCGCAAAAAATAATGTGGATTCTTTACAAAGCCCTATTCGAATCACTGCTAAGATATGCTTTAACTGTTTACGGTTTTGCGGCCAAAACTTCTCTGAAACCTGTTTTGGACGTTCAACTGGACACTGTTGAAAACATTTTCAAATTTGAAAATAGCTATAAAAAAAGAATACTCAGCGTCACTAATCTTCATAAATATTTGTTAGTAATAAAATACTTTTTCGAAATAAAATTCAGAGAAAAAACTGAAATATCGTACCACCTGAGAAAACAAAATTTTGTTGTCTTGAAAACCAACTCAAAGTATGGCAAAAGACTGCCGGAATATTTCGTTCCAACTTTTCTAAATTCTGTGAGTCAATCTATTTTGAATGTTAATAATCCATCAAAATTAAAAACTGATTGTTCTATAAAACAATCTATAGATAGTATTTTAATAAATTGAGCACAAACCTAGAAACATATCTATATACATATACAGATATAGAGATACATATAGTCAATTGTTTTATTATGTTTCTCTTTTCACTATTTTTGTAGTAATATAAAATTGTACTTTTTTTTCCCCTAGAAGCTTAAATTTTAAATTTATATTATCTTAGAGAAAATTTACTTGTTAATTATATTATGATTCAAATAAATAAATATATTGCATTACATTACATTACATAGGCAATTTAGAAGTTGCGCCGCCCCTAGGCTATTCAGAACTTGCCGCCTCTAGGTAATTTAGAACTTGCCGCCTCTAGGCAATTTAGAACTTGCCGCCTCTAGGTAATTTAGAACTTGCCGCCCCTAGCAATTTAGAACTTGCCGCCCCCAGGCAATTTGGAACTTACCGCCTCTAGGCAATTTGGAACTTGCCGCCTCTAGGCAATTTGGAACTTGCCGCCTCTAGGCAATTTAGAATTTGCCGCCCCTGGGCAATTTAGAATTTTACGCCCACTATTTTGATAATTTCATTCGTTAATGCTTACTCAGGGTTCTAGAATCGGGGACAGTGTGTGGCAAACCTTTTGATTTTTTTTAACCAATAATTAGAGAGGTTAGGAAACGGCCATGCCTCTATTGCATATGTACAATCGTCCAACATGGACCCATGTCGGCCAATAAAAAAAAACAAGTTTAAAAAACATAATAAGTTTTACAGACATCTCCGTGGCAGACACTCGGCTTGCACCAAGCAGGTTCCCGGTTCGATTCCTGGACGGGTCGAAAATGTGAAAAAGGTTTTTTCGAATTTTCTACTTGTTCTGGTTGTATTTGGGGGTAACTCAGTCTCCTGAGGACAATTGAGAAGCTAATATGGAAAAAGCGCCAAGTGGTAGCATTATAAGATAAAAACTCTGTCAATGTGACACCTGTGTTTATTATTTTTTCTGGCAAAAAATAATATTTTTTTTTTTGGGATACCTTCCAAAAAAATTTGAGGGGGGGTTATCGTGATGATTTCAAATCTGGGGCGTAATTAGACACTAAAGTTAACATACATACCAAATTTGAAGTCTCTGGGTCTTATCATTCTCTTTTTAGACAGGATTAATGAAAACCGCTAAAAAGAGGCAAAAGGGTGTATTCGATTGCACCCAAAAGTTTCGGGGCACAATTAGAGCCCAGATGGGACCTATATACCAAATTTCATTCAAATCGGTCAACGCTAAGTGGCAAAAGTGCCCCTCACGGCGTACGGCGGACAAACGATTTTTTTTTATTCTATTTTTGGATTCTATACGCACCTTGACACGTATAATATCAAATTTTGAGGGGGGGTAATTTTTTTTTTCCGTGACGATTATTGTTAAATTGTAGCTTAGGCTTGTTAAAATGTAGCTTAGTGATATTGGAGAGAATGTTGAAAAATACCTTGTAAGGCTATAATGCCCACAAACATGGTGACATAATAACACAAAGAAATATACATACCTACATAGATACAATAAGTTTTTGTTACCAGACACTCCTCCCCAGTTCCAGAAACCCTTACTCAGTAATTTTGTCGATTATTTTGAGACAAAAGAAATACAAACATTAATGAAATAAATGGTACGGAAAACCGTACTAGACTTTCTCTTCCTTAATCATTCCATCAGACTATTACCGAATGTAGATGTTGTTCTTCTAAATGATATATTTGATCTTTATTTTGGGTTCTGGTTTCCCGTCAGACGATTTTTTGGGCCAAAAAAAGTCAAAATTTGCTGCACGAATACAATACTTTATCTTCTAGAGGAAGAGAAAGTAAAAAGTAGACCCTGAATTTGACATATATACCAAATTTCAAGACAGGATTAAACCCCAAACAGAACCTAATACATATTCCAAATTTTATCGGTCAACGCTAAGTGGCAAATGTGCCCATCACGGCGGATAAGCGGATTAATTGATTTTTGGATTCTACGTACCTTGAAACGTGAAATATTAAATTTTAAAGTGGGAGGAGGTATTTTTTTCGTGACGATTCCAAAGGTTCATTATTGAAAATTAAATCAAAATTAAATTGTTTTTTATATTTACGAGTAGTTCTGGAACTGTAGATATCACTTAGTTGAAATGGCCAACATGAGGCCCAAGTTGGCCCAAAATCAGAAAATTCTCTTAACATAATAATTAAAATCAAAGAAGTCGTTCAAGAGTTATCGTGGAAAGATTTTATTTCCTTGAATTGCTACAGAGAGCCATCTAAAAAAAAATTGGGGTGTTAAAATCTCACGATAAATTATTGACCGAGATCTATTTTTTTTTTTTTTTTTTTTTTTTTGCTTAACGTCTCTCTATTGATCATTTGAAATAGGGGTTTCACTCTCCATTCGCTGGAGACTTATACAAACCCGCTACCCAACATTGACCTCACCCAGCCTTAGTTTCGTAGGAAACCTACATGGACACCCACTTGGCAAAACCTCGCTTGACGTTCCTTAACTTCAGTGATCTAACGTGAACTGGTGTATTCAACGTGCCATGACTGAGATCTATTTTAAAATACGTCATTTTTTTTGTCATTTGTCTTTTTGTAACACGATAACTCTCGAACGCCTTATCCGATTATGATGAATTTGGTTATATTCATAGAATTATCGGATTAGCTCTTGGTCCTAATGGGGTAACCCGGGTTCAAATGGTAACCATTAGAAGTGCGTGAGGTCTACAATCAACAGAACTAATACTACTTTCAGTTATGAGCACTTCTACAGCATCCGAAAAAGACGCATACGATGTCTTAAGCTGATGCTGCTGAAGAATAGACAATTAGACATTCTTTTTGATAAATATTGCTGATCCGCCATTTTTTTTGTGATCATCAAAGTCAGAATGAAATGTACGTGATTATATTTTTAAAAATAAAAAATTGTATCTTCAAGTCAGCATCGAGCATGTATACTCGTATGATCAATGATGATAGCCTCCAAAACAAAAAGTCAGCAGATTTTATTTTGTATCAGCACAATTCTTTACCTATTTTTTTTTTTTTTGGTTCCTTACTTGAAGCCAACATTTGAATCCCATAATACAGAATAACCTAACGAGTGCACTACCAAGTCATAACATATCGTAGATTGTTGATGTTGGTGTCATTTTCTTCCCAAGCAGAAGGGGGTTTAGCTACAATGGAGTCGTGGACCCCTGAGACTCGTGCCCTTGTTGTAGAAACTTTTTAAAAGTGTTGTTTTAGTGGCCATTACTCAGAGGAAGTTTCGTATTCGAACCGGATTAGATCACGTGGGAGGGTTCCTACACTTTAAATAATTTCATCAAAATTGCTGATGTGGTTTGGATTTTAGAGATTCGGTCCCAAAAAAACTGTTCGGGGCGCTAGGGGCATAAGAAAAATATGGGTTGGGTTTTTTGCACATAGATGTGCCAAATTTCAGTAAAATCGGACTAACGGTTTGGCTCCCACAGCTCTGTACACCATTCCGTACGTACGTTATACGTTGCACGTGGGACATCCAAATATTTACAAACTTCCCAAATGCCCCAAAAGCAATAAGGAATGTTATATTTGATCTTTATTTTGGATTTCGGGTTGAAGTCAAGCGAAATTTTGGGCCAAAAAATGTTTTCTGCACGATTACAATACTTTATCTTCTATAGGAAGAGAAAGTAAAAAGCTTCAAAGATGGGAATCGCTGTGAGTGAATTGTGGACATGACAGCAGCACAAGAACGGCCATGCCTCTTAGAGGTAGGGGGCGTAGTTTCCTAATCTTAATATATAAATCGAAAATTTGTGTTATAGCGAAAAAATTGATGGGAACCGAAAACCCCATAATCATGATCTACACATGTTAAGCTATTTTTAAAGTTACGGCCAAATTTCTAATTTCTTCTCCATAATCGGGCAGTCACGGTCCGATATCTTAAATTTTGTCTTGACAAATTATTAACTCAAAGAGAAAAAGTTTTAGATGGCCGTTTAGTCGTTATTTTAAGACATTTTCTACACAGGTATGGGCAGCCATTCAAGACTTACAAGTTCGAATCCAGGAGCGGTCAAAATTAAATTGTATTAAAAATTCAGAATCGCCGTGCCTCTGGCCCCTGGCGAAACGTTCAAATCTTGATTTTTAAAGGTTGGAATGTATACAGGGTAAACATAAACCCATATTCCCCCCTCCCATCCAAATTTCAATGTCCTTTTGAAATCAAAAATAGCTAGTAATTAATAATTATGATCATATCGTATAAGTACAGTAAAATAATTACTCAATACGGAAATCCGAATGAACTGTTTCGACTTCCAATTAGGAACAATCATCAGCTAACTTATTGAAATTAATGCAACAAGAAAAGCGTGATGAACAGATAACAATGATAGTTTGATTACAACAATATTTACTCCACAATGAGTGCTATGATCACCAGTGTAAGCTAGTTAGTGGAAATTATTGTAGAACATTCAGTGGTTTCCAAACTTTGAACACAATTTCAGGAAGCGCGAAAGAGATCAAAATAAATTGGTTTATAGAGAAAGACTAATTAATTATGGATTATCATTTGCAACAAGGAACTTTTGGATTATCATTGGCGCGAAGTCACGTGGACACCCACATGACACAACCTCACTGGACGATGCTTAACTTCAGTGATCCAACGGGAACATGTGTATTCAACGTGCCATAGACGCTGTACTGACTTAAAATTAACTTTATACCCGAAATTTCACTCTAAAACCAGATCTGATAAAAATGATCTACATGCCACTATTTCTGTCTTTGAGGAAACCAACAATAGCAGCTAGAGATGTAAGGTATGAATCATTTGACTGATTAGATCACTAATGAATCACTCAGTAAAATGATCTAATCGTTTTTATGACTCACAATCAAATGGATCTAGCTCATATAATCACACTCAATTGAATGACTTATTTTTTATTTCCGTTCTCTTTTGTGCGAGGTTTCCTGCATTGCGAATCATCAATCAAAGAGGAGAAGAAGAAACAAAACAACAAATAGGGAATAACCTTGAAGTAGCCAATAGGATCATTCCATAATCAACACACGAAGAGACCACACATACCTGTCTCTTTCTATTTCACTTGCCTACAGCTGCTCTCTATCTCTCTCTCGTTTTTTTTTTCTTTCTCTCTCTGTTCTCTGTAGCGTTTAGTTATTAGTAGAAAGTAGAAAGAAAAAAAGAATATTTTTCCATTTTAATCGTATTGTGATTGGTGATTGATTCATGAGTCAATGACTCAGCAAGTGATTTGGCTTCATTTGAGTCAATTAATAATGACACATCTCTGATAGCAGCCAATGAGGAGGCAGAAAAGTCTGGTTCTTATATTTGCGCTTTTTGATCATTTTTTCGAAGTGAACACGAACCGAAATTTAAGGATTTTTTTTCAGTGTGGCAATAATGTTGACCGACTTTAATAAAATCTGTTATGATTGTGGGTTCCATTTAGAACCTCGTTACTCTCAGACACACATAGGTAAAAAAATAATATAAATATGTTGTGAAATAAAGGGGTCTAAAAATAATAGACTTGTAAAATCCTTGTACTTGTAAAATAATATTTTCTATGTAGTTATCTAGATTTCTTAAGAATATGAATTATACGAGCCTCTCGTGTCATCAAAATAAGGTACCAAACTGTGATGTTGCATACCAATACCTAGCCGTTACTACATCTGTGCACATTGGGCCCGCAATATATTTATAAGTATACAAGCGGATTTGCCGTGCTTCCCTCCGGCTTCTATCTTGGCGCTAATAGTATTTTATGATTTCCCCTTAAAAAAAAAATCGAAAAATTGGCCATAACTCGAAAAAAGTTCGACATATTTTGCATTTGATCTAAATTGAAGCTTGAAAGGCCTCCTAGAAATTTTTCACTTAGAGTTGGTAAAAATAAAAAAATCGGCCCTGACTCGAAATCGGTTCGACATTTTTTTTTAATTCTGATTTCTGGGGTTTCAGCCTATGGTTTCGGAGGGGGGGGGGTCCATCCTCATCAATTTTTCGATATTTCATTACCGTTTTGGCTAAACAATTACACACACATTTATCGTTACATTGTGTTTTATTATTATAGATACCTATATTTTTTTGGGTGGTCTCAGCAACCTAAGATTGAGAAACCCTGCTTATGTAGGTGCTGTAGGAGGATATTGGATAAAATTCAGTAAAAAACTTTAGGGTGAAGGGACTGGTAATTGCAAATCGGGAGGGGGGGTGGGACAATTATATTTTCAAAATGTAACGGAAATGCATTTACAATGATCATCGGCCATAGTATTATGTAATGGGGAGACACGTGACATTATAATTATGGGATGTATGATGGTGTGACGTCATTAGTGCGCCTCAGAGCACTCGTATAGTATCGCTAGGAGATAGGAGTGTCTACAATAGTCTACATGAGGTGTCGGCAACCGGTCGATCTTCTGGCAATTCTCAGTCGCTCGCGGAGAGATCCATTAGAAGAAGAAAAAAAAACAATTAAAAGAGAAAGAAATGAAAAACTCTGCCAATGTGACACATGGGTTTATTATTTTTCTGGCAAAAAATAATAAACCTTGGGCCTCCCCAAAAAATTTGGGGGGTTTCGTGACGATTCCAAATATGGGGCGTAATTAGACCCTAAATTTGACATAAGTACTAAATTTGAAGTCTCTGGCTCTTACCATTCTCTTTTTAGACAGGAATAATGAAAACCACTTTAAAGTGATAAAAACCGCCAGCGGTATATTTGATTGAACCCAAAAGTTTCGGAGCTAACTGAGACCCCAAATATGACATACATACAATATTTCAAATCTCTAGCTCTTACCATTCTTCTTTTAGACAGCAATACTGAAAACTGAAAACCGCCAAAAAGCGGCAAAAATCATCAAGGGTGTTTCGTCAATTCGATCGTCAAAAAAATCCGATCGTCAAAAATCGTCAATTCGATTGCACCCAAAAGTTTCGGGGCACAATTAGAGCCCATAGGGGACCTATATACCAAATATCATCCGAATCGGTCAACGCTAACTGGCAAAAGTGCCCATCATGGCGGCCGGCGGACAAACGGATTTTTTTTTATTCGACTTTTGGAGTCTACGTACATTGAAACGTATAATATCAAATTTTGAGGTAGGTATTTTTTTTTTTTTTTTTTTTTTTTTTTTTTTTNTTTTTTTTTTTTTTTTTTTTTTTTTTTTTTTTTCGTGACGATTCCAAAGGTTCATTATTGAAAATAATAAACCATAATAACTCGGTTGAACGACGCGACGCGACGTCCACCTGGACGCTGCTATTCGGACAGCTGTCTCTGAATACACACTTAACTATAGTAAGTTAGCGGAAACAACAAAACAATGCCAAACATCTTAAATGCCTTACTTTTCTTATTTCTTGTAATAAGTCAAGTTCTCGAATGAGAGAAAGTTACTTTTTTTTTTTTTTTATT
>CM022881.1:4614106-4629001 GCA_012654025.1 Pachypsylla venusta
TAAGAAATACTTGTGTAAATGCATTTCTGTTTGATGGATTGAGATCTGAATTAAGAAATACTTGTGTAAATGCATTTCTTTTTGATGGATTGAGATCTGAATTAAGAAATACTTGTGTAAATGCATTTCTGTTTGATGTATTGAGATCTGAATTAAGAAATACTTGTGTAAATGCAATTCTTTTTGATGGATTGAGATCTGAATTAAGAAATACTTGTGTAAATGCATTTCTTTTTGATGGATTGAGATCTAAAGTAAGAAATACGCCTTGTGTTTCAATAAATATAATGCAATGTGTTGTACAAAATATATTTCTACTTCTATACTATGAATATATATGGAACGAGGGAGAAGTGTCTGGCAACCCTTTTCAATATTTTTTTTAAAAAAAACTGGCTTTTTTATTGGCCGTCATGGTTCCATTTTGGACGGTTGTACATACGCAATATAGGCATGGCCGTAAAAACGTTTCCTAACCTGTCTAACTCAGTTAAAATTGGTTAAAATAATTCACAAAAGGTTGCCAGACTCCCAGACTCCTCCCTGCAGAATCTAAAAAATGGGGGTTTTACCCTCTTTTGGAAACGAGCTAGCCACATTGACACCACTCAGCCTGGGTTAGGTTGAAAAATAGCCAGCATCATGAGGTCGCAGACCCACGTGGACACTCACATGAGTGTCCAAGCGGGCAGTGTTTCTTAAATTTTATTATACCTAATCACGTAAAAAATTTGAATTTTTTACGAGATTTAAAAACATTGAGTGTGTGTGTGTGAGGGGAGGGGGGGCACGGACCCCTAAATAATTCTCAATCCTGAGACTAAATAGAAATGTCGTCATGGCACTTTTTTTCGTCATCACGCTTATAAAATTGCTTATCACCCTTATGAAAGGCATTGTTTTTTTTTTATATAAAGTATAACATACCACCTCAGCAGCTAAGGCCATTGATGGTCGGGTTTAGAGCGAAATGATCCCGGCACAGATGAAAGGCATTTGTGGTAAGCTCTACAGCTTCTAACAAATTAAGTATCGTAACTCGATAAACATTGCATTAAAAAGTACTGCCCAGGACTCGAAACCCAGGCCTCTATAGGTTACGAGTCCTCCCCCATCCACATTTTCTATTAGGTATATTGTACGATTGTGCCCCCCTCCCCCCCGGTGATTGTACAAGAACTGGTGCATTCAACGTGCCACAGACATTAATGACTTTTTTTCAGTAGAAAGTTTTTCTGTTATTTGTGGAGTAGAACGCTTTTCTGTTATTTGTGAAGTAGAGCACTTTTGAGTCATTTGTTAAGGGCGCTCTTCAGTTATTTTCTTTCTACATCGTCCAATATCTGCCATGAATTTTGGCTCCATTGCATGACTGATTTCTTTGAGCTTTCTCAGAAGCTCACCTTTTCCAATTTTAAGTGTTTTTTCAATTTTTTTAATCAGAGCATTTTCTTTTACCGTCAGTAATTTCTGAAAAGGAGATTATTTTTATTTTTTAAATCGGTCAACGCTAAGTGGTAAAAAGGGGTAGGGAGGGGGGAGGGTATTTTTGGTTTATTATTTTCAATTTGGAATCGTCACGGAAAAAAAAATCATGACGATGCCAAAGGTTTATTATTTTCAATATTATTGAAAATAATAAATTTTATTATTTTCAATAATATTGAAATTTTGGTTTATTATTGAAAATAATAAACCAAAATAAGCTTTTTTTATTTCTCACTCTAAATAGTTCCCGAATGCCCTGATGTAATGCTTGTGCGGAATTTTTATTCCTGATGTTTACGAAAAAGTTCATTATTGAAAATGATACGCCGAAGTGTTGAATTTAGAAGTGGAAAGTCAAATATCTCAGTATTTACCCTATTTGTTGGGAACGGTTCAAATGTGTTTTTATCGAATCATTACTTTTGAAACTAGAAAGCGGGGATTTATTTTAAAATGTTCCCTGCACAATTTAAAATCGCTATACGACCGGAAAATTTGATATTAGCTATGGCTCCCTCACAAGAACACCGAGGTTTCGTTAGGTTCGGCATTAGAGGACATTCTTTACATAACCAATGAAATGAAATAAATACGTATTATTGTTTATTGTTGTATCCATATTATTATGGTTTATTGTTTTCAATAATGAACCTTTGGAATCGTCAAGGAAAAAAAAAATTACCCCCCTAAAAATTTGATATTATACGTTTCAAGGTACGTAGAATCCAAAAATCGAATAAAAAAAAATGCGTTTGTCCGCCGTCCGCCGTGATGGGCACTTTTGCCACTTAGCGTTGACCGATTTGGATGAAATTTGGTATATAGGTCCCATCTGGGCTCTAATTGTGCCCCGAAACTTTTGGGTGCAATCGAATACACCCTTGGCGATTTTTGCCGCTTTTTAGCGGTTTTCAGTATTGCTGTCTAAAAGGAGAATGGTAAGAGCTAGAGATTTGAAATTTTGTATGTATGTCATATTTGGGGTCTCAGCTAGCTCCGAAACTTTTGGGTTCAATCAAATATACCGCTGGCAGTTCATTAATCCTGTCTAAAAAGAGAATGGACTTCAAATTTGGTAGGTATGTCAAATTTAGGGTCTAAAACGACCCAGATTTGGAATCGTCGCGAGAATCTCCCTCAATTTTTTGGGGTGGGGGTACCCCCCAATTTTTTTTGCTAGAAAAATAATAAACTCAGGTGTCACATTGGCAGAGGCTTTTTTTTTTTTTTTTTTTTTTTTTTAATACAGTTTATTGAATTAACTTCAAACAAGAGAGGGACATAGAAAGAAGAGGTTGGAAAGTATGGGAAAAAAGAGAATGAAAGAAAAGAGAGAGAGAGAGAAAAGTTAATTCAAAGGGCGGGTTCAATTCCTGAGGAATTCTCTTTCACCCAAAATTTTGTTCATATGGTCGTTAAAAAGTATTTGCGGGCATAAATTATGGTAAGAGAAAAAAAACTCTGCCAATGTGACACATGAAGTTTATTACTTTACTTCCAATTCCAAAGGTTCATACAGACTCCCCCGTATACAGACAGACACGAAATCAGATTACCTCAGCCAACGTCTACGGCACGTTGTATACACCAGTTCCCGATAGATCACTGAATTTAAGCAACGTCCAGCGAGGTTGTGCCATGTGGGTGTCCACGTGGGTTCGCGCCCTCTTGATGTAAGCTATTTTTCCGGCCCAACCCAGGCTGGGTGAGGTCAATGTGGGTAGCTGGTTTGCAAGTTTCCAGCGAATGGAGGGTCTTGAATGACCAATAGATGTTAAAGAGACGTTAAGCGAAAAATTATGATTACCTCATCTTTGGCTTTTTCCATTGATAGATCGTATCCGATCATTTCTTCACCAGTCTTTGTATCTTTAATGAACAGATGTACAGTAGGCCATGTAAAATTATAAGCTTCTTGATTTCTTCTCATTTTTTCCGTCCATACGTTTTCATCAATCCAAAATTCTAATCCAGCTAGAACTTTGCCTTCTGAATTTCGTCGGTATAAATATTTCATTGGACTTAGTCGATTTAACTTGTCTGTAGTAATGAATGGTGAACAGTAAGGATGTCCAACATAGATAGCTTGGACAAACGGACTTTCTGGACTGCTGTCTTTTTCTTTGGCAACAATATAATTCTCATTTTGAGGCAAAAATTCAAATTGAACTGTTTTTTTATTTAGACCGTACAAAGATTCTATAGCTATATAAAAATAAAAAAAAAATAAACGTAAAAAATAATTTAAACAAAGAAGTCGCAGGTTCAACTGATAAAAACTCTGCCAATATAAGACAAGGGTTTATTATTTTACTGGCTAAAAAGAACGACCCCCAAAAATGGTCGCACTATATTTTAAAATCAGTGCCCTTGCAATAGCCATTGTCCCATATTAGCCCGCTATTATCGCTAAACTTATTCTGATTTTTTGTGTTTGAAAATTTTTCAAAACTTTTAAGATGATTTATTTGTTATTCAGAAAAAAAACATGAAACATTTCATTATTATAATTTTCTCACCGGGCCTCTTAGGAAAACCCGGGCCTGGGAAGATTCCTCCTACTTCCCCCCCCCCCGTCGTGTCTGGGGATCGTAGGTCCCGTTTGGGGTTTAATTGCGCGCCACAACTTTTAGTCTTCGTCAGTCACATGAATAGGGTTCCATGTTCCATACTAAGAATTTTGTATGGAACCCTATATTTTTTTAAGATATCCGACTGTGACTCCAATATTAGTAAATAAATTACAAAATTTTTCGTAACTCGAAAATGGCTCGACATATTTTAGTTCTGACAATTTTTCTGGGGTCCTAGACCGTGATTTTGGGGTGGTCTATGCACATCAATTTTTCGATATCTGCCACCGTTTGGGCTGTGGTAATGTAACAGACAACCCCTACCACATTGGTACACACAAACTTCTGATTTATATATTTAGATTTGTGGAAGATATTTGTAGATCGGCGAGGATTCTCTTTATTGCATGTCACACAGATTGTCATGTGTTCTAACAGTTCTTGATATACCTAAAGGCTTCTTTTTCAATGCAGAACTCTCCGAAATTTTGGACTCGTTGCAAAAATGGTATTGTAGGAACCCTCCCGGGTGATTTAATCCGGTAGTACGAAACTTTCTCTGATTAATGGCCACTAAATCAACACTTTTGAAAAATGTCTCTACAACAAATGCACGATGTTCAGGGGTCCACGACTCCATTGTATAACTAAACCTCCTTCTGTTGGGAAGAAAATGACACCAACATGAACAATCTATGATAAGTTATGACTTAGTAATGAACATTTTAATTTAAACATTTAAACTCGCATGGCTATTCTGGCGAACACTATCTCTATAAATGAAGTTCCAAGTCAAGCCTGGCGACTGCAGTGTGTACATTTACACGATAAAACTTACCAGCACTTTTAAATCCCTGAATGACTTTTATCGGTTTTGCAAAATTAAGACCTGGTTCCAAAAAAATGAACCCAGCCTTTCCTTCCAAAGAGATGACTATTGTAACTGAAATAAATTAATATTGATTCAGTAACATTGGAGTAGCTAGAGTTGCTACAGTCTTTCCTTCCAAGGAGATGTCTATTGTAGCTGAAATAAATTAATATTGATTCAGTAACATTGGAGTAGCTACAGTCTTTCCTTCCAAGGAGATGTCTATTGAGGTCGCAATTCCAGGCTTACATTGAGGCAAGGAAATAAGAAAGAAAGACCAGAGTTCTTACCGCAAAAAATGTGGTTTATTCAGTCAGTCAGACACCACTAAAACAACATGGACGCGGCTGCCAAAATCTAATCGCTCTTATTGTGAACATATCGATATTTTCAATATTATCAAAAATATCTTTGAAAAAAGTCCAAGTTCCTCCCACTCTTCCAAAAATTTCCGCTTATGATATCTATTATTGGGGCCAAGTTTATTGTTGCTGCTGTGTATCCCACACATAAATTTATTATTACACGTTCTTCTGTCTCAATTCTCTTAGAATTATACTGACTTTACACTTGGTCAGTTTTTCTGATGCGAATCATAAAATACTACCTTTTAACTTTTTACAATGACCTTATCCCTTGTGGAACTGGATATTTGACGGCGTGAAAAACCTGGTGAATTGCTTCGTGTAAAGATTAGTGATGGCATATCGGTCAAAAATATATTGATATATCGAATTTCAAATATATCGATATATGAGAAATATATCGATATATCGACGGTTTTAAAGGGACAAGTAGGATCCCCCAAAATAGCAAACTTCGATTAAAAAAAATATTACTTCAAATTTTATCGCCATATTAAGAACATAGAAAAAAGCCTAAATTAGTGTACATATTGAACGATATATCGATATATGAAACGATATATCGTCAAAAATATATCGATACATCGGAAGAAAATATATCGATATATATCGATTTTCAATATATCGTGCCACCCCTAGTGAAGATACACTGGGTGCTGTCTGGAACTTTGCCTGACGCACTGCTGTGCGCTCAGATGTCGATATTTTCAACATTATCAAAAACGTAAACTATCGATATTTTATATCGAAAGATTTTCCAATATGTCGATAGCCGTCAAAAGTGAGTCTATAGTTGATTGAACCACTATTGTGTAAACTTACCCGCATAGTATTTGAAATAGTTCGAATTTGGAGTCCTTGGTCCAACTATTTTCTTTTGTGAAACATTCTGCTGCACCGAACTCAAGTGGATACTATTTTGAATGTTAGGATACTTTGATTTCAGTTTATCCACAATATCGTGCAGTATCAGAACACTCTGCACCGAAATGTCAGCCCTAAGAATTGACGGACGATATTCATTTTCAAAATACGACTCCCAATTATTTTTGTTTGTACGATATTCCTTTTGGAAGCTAAAAAGGACAGATTTAAAAATTGAATCTCCTAAAAAGATTGTCATTGAGAAAAGGGCAAGTTCAAGCCATTCTTAAAAAAAATTCCGCCCATGAACATAGTTAATTAGTTATACATAATATAATTGGGTCAGTGGCGTACCTAGGGTGGGGCCAGGGGGGCGGTCGCCCCGGGCGCAATGATGTGGGGGCGGCAAAACGATTTTCGCTGTTCCGTAAGATAAAGTAATGATACTAAAAAAAAATTATTACTCAAAAATTAAGTTTTTCATTCATAGAAAGATTGCGTCAACATTGGATCTCAATTTTTGATGAAAAATGAATCTTTTATCTAATTTATATAATCTCGAAACATTACAAACATCAAATTTTTTCTCCATCATAATTGAAAAACTTAAAACTTTTTTATCATTTATATCCTCGTAATCCAACATTACAGCAGTTTCATTTTCTTGTTTCAATTGCTGGATTTGTTAATCTACTTTGACTCATGGTTGATTTCAAGTAAGATTTAATCAATATGATTTTCAAAACTATCGATAGTATCTTAGTATCGATCGTTCTCATACCATATATTCGACCAAGTATTAGCGATTGTTTAGTGACGTATGAATATGTACGTGGATTAATAATGAAATAAAGAATGAAAATTGTTAAAAATAATCTGTTACAGAACTTAATCTACGCCCCCATCCATGGTTTTACATATTTCTTATCATACCTACAGATAAGAAAAGTGTAAAACCATGAATGGGGGGGGGGCGAATCATTCTTTGCCCCGGGCGCTCAATTATCTAGATACGCCACTGAATTGGGTCCAATTTTAATCTTTCTGTTCATTCAACACTTAAATTTATTATTGCACTTTATTCTGTCTCAATTCTCCGAATGTAATATCGACTTAACACTTGGTCAGTTTTTTTTCTGAGGAGAATCGAAAAATACTACCTGTTTACAAATTGACCAAGTGTAACGTCGGTATTACTTAGGTAAAGAGAATTGAGACAGAAGAATGTGAAATAATTAATTTAAGTTGGAACTTGTTTTTTTTTTCAAAGATAATTTTTTGTGAGATATCAATATTTTATGCAAAGATTACTATATGTAACTATACTTCTTTAGCCGTTTTTTGTCACGAAAAAAATACCCCCCCCCCATCAAAATTTGATATTTTACGCTTCAAGTTACGTAAAGTTCGAATTGGAGCAAAAGTGAGCAGTGACCACATTTAAAAGCTATTTTTCTTTTCTTTGTGATATCCCGGGGGTGAGATTGTCAAATTTGAAACTTACTATATAAAGTCATCAACGTTGGAAAGTAAAGTTTTTGCTATGAACTGTTTGTTTAATGTTTCTAAATCATTGAGAAACTTAGTCAAAGAGGATTCATTTTGGAATCGGTACTTCGAAACTGGATTTCCATTTCCCCAAACAAGAGGTTTTTGGATCTCTCGATACGAATATTTGTAAATGCATATGGCTCCTCCAAATCTGATATAGTGTTCATTGAAATCACAAGCGAAACTATAATCTTTTGAACTTTTAACTGAAATTTTAATAACAAATTATTAGGTACTGTCAGACGGGGGCTTACTTGGCACCAGTGGCTTGGTGTAAGAATTAACTGCTTCTTTGACACTTTAGTTTATTATTTCCAATAATGAACATTTGGAATCGTCACGAAATAAAAGATACCCCCCCCCTCCAAATTTGATATATTTTTACGTTTCAAGGTAAGTACGTAGAATCTGAAAATCGAATAAAAATATCGTTTAGCCGCCGCCGCCGTACGCCGTGATGGGCACTTTCGCCACCTAGCTTTCACCGATTTGGATAAAATTTGTAATGTAGGTCCCATCTGGGTTCTAATTTTGGGTGCACTCAAATATATCTTTGGCCGTTTTTTAGCGGTTTTCAGTATTGCTGTCTGTAAAGAGAATGATTTAAGAGCTACAGATTTGAAATTTGGTATGTATGTCACGTCACACTTGAGGTCTCGAAATCAAATACCTATACCAAATCAAAATCAAATTGAATTGATAAATTATGTTTCACACTTTATGCTATCTGGCCTTAACTTACTGAATTTGAACAAAAAATAAGTATATATCGGAAACAGTTTGACATTTTCGAGTAATTAAGGGGCGTCCACACTATGTGGACGTGTCGATCGACATTTGTCGAGTCGAATGTAACCCGAATGAAGTGTATTTTTTCTGACATGATCTCGAGTCGAATGAATAAAGTTGTAAGTGTGGACGTGTAGCGTGTAGAACGTGTCGAACGTGTCAAAAAAAGCTTGAAGCACTTAGTTTTTGTAAAATAATGATACAATAGGAGTGCGTTTATTTAAAAAATAAAAATAATATTTTTTTAACGTAAAACTTAAATGTTCATACCTATTTATCCTTAAATATGAACAACTTAAACTTGAAACAAAAAATGTATCAACACAATTGAATATAGGCGTAAATATTGGGAATCCTTCTATGCAACCGGAGAAGTGAGACATCCGAATTTTTTTTTTTATTTCTTTTTTAAGTACCTATATATTAATATTTTAAGTACCTATATATTAATATTATTGTGATTTTATTAGCTGAACTTTACTGAAGAACTCTGGGATTCTACACATGAAGAATTGACAAAATACGTCCGCACCACAGTGGTATGTTTGGACGGAGCAAATGTCGCCTTTGTCGATCGACATAAGGTGGACATACCTTTATATTTTTTCTGAGGGTCTGGCCTTTTTTTGGGGGGGGGGTCCATTCCCATTAATTTTTCGATACCTCTTACCGTTTTGGCCATACAATACATACATCTACTGTTACATTGAGTTTTATTATTATAGATTTCCCGTCGAAACTAGATAAGTTTCATGCTTGAAAAATTTCCTGCTTATAGAGGACCGTGTAGAATAGAACATTCCTTAACAAATTCCTGCTTATAGAGATGCAGCAGAAACATCATTCCTGCTTACAGGGATCCAGCAGAAACATCATTCCTGCTTACAGAGATCCAGCAGAAACATCATTCCTGCTTACAGAGATCCAACAGAAATATCATTCTTACTTACACGGGATTCAGACCACAGACTCGTGAGTCCAAAGGGAAAAACAATACTGTTTATATAATAGAGGCTGGATATTATTCTTTAAAGATGTTTTTGTGACAAAAATAGAGGGACCACGACTTTTTTTCCTGCTTACACAAGTCCTATTTATCCAAGTTGGACCATATATCCTTTTGCTTCCCTATAATGTGGTGCAGTCCAGTGGCTTTCTGTTCTATTCGTTATTAGTAAAAAATAAAAGTTATTTAATAAAAGTTATGCCCCAGAACAGCTTTCGTATTACTTCAGGGCACCCCTTTTTACAGCCATGCCATTCCGAAGACAACAAAATTCGATCAGACTTTTTTTGCTTCGAGCGGGATTCGAACCCAAACCTCCGAACCAAGAGTCAATACTCTTAACAACTCGGCCACGGAGATCGGCATTCTTAATGTTACCTAAATGTGATGTGGTGCACTCCAGCGGCTGTCCACATGTACCTGCATGAGTTTCCACACTTTCTGTTCTATTCGTTATAGTCTTAATGTTACCTAAGTGTGATGTGGTGCACTCTAGCAGCTGTCCACATTTAACTGCATGAGTTTCCACACTTTCTACTCTAATTGTGGTACATATCTCGGCTAAGTCTAGCAAGTGACACCAAAAAACCTACCCATACGCACTAAGTGTGTAGCAGTTGTGTTGGCGCAGAATGAAATCGTGAGCAGAACAAAAATCCAGTAGAGCTGATCCGTCCGAGTTTTCATTTTGTCGAATGCTAATGTAGAAAAATGTCTACTTAATACTGATACAAGAAATATCGTATTTATAATAGGTATTATGGATTTTGCGACGTAGAAATTAAAATTTCCACAATTTTTTTCCGCTTTATTTTTCAAACATAATATTTCAATTTTTGTCTGTACGACAATAAGTTAGTGGCGGCTGGTCCTTAAGGGCAAAAGAGCTCAGCCCCCCCCCCCACCCAAAAATTACAAAAAATAAAGCATAAAATTATTTCCTTTGTAATTTAATTTTATACCTACTACCTACCAAAGTATTCTTCTTCCCCCAAAAAAGAAAAAATATTTCCCTTTAATTTGCGAGTTGCTTAAAATATCTGCTCTTCAATTGCAAAAAAAAAATATCGTATATTCGCCATATCTCACAGTTGGTATTATAGTTATAACGGGCACTTTTTGCCCAAAAACTCTAGAAAATTTACATTATAATTCGAATATCATTATCTCGGGTATTATAATAATTGTAATAAAGGAATGTCTTTGGTGACTTTAGGTTTTTTCATTCTAAATTTGAAAAAGTCGATCCGACGAAAATTAAAATATTTAAAATCTTTCCATAAACAAAAAAAAACATTATCTTGGGTATATTCGGATATCATTATCGATCCTCATGTCTAAAACAGAAAATGGGCCCTTTGCAGAAAATGTCCTAAATTAAGGACCTTGGCAGAAAATGTCCTAAATTAAGGACCTTGGCAGAAAATGTCCTAAATTAAGGACCTTGGCAGAAAATGTCCTAAGGACTGAACGGCCACCTAACTTTTTCTCGCTTTGATGTTGTCGCGACAAAATTTAAAATATCGGAACGTGCATGACTGTCCGATTTTGGTGAGTAAATTAGAAATTTGGCAGTAACTCTAGAACGGCTTGACATATTTTAGTTCCGATCATTTTCCTGGGGATGTAGACTATGTTTTTTTTTGGGGGGGGGGGGTCCTTTCTATGAATTTTCGATATCTGCTACCGTTTGGGCTGTGCTATTGGAAGAGAGGGGGAATGGGGAAAATCCTCCAGGCCCGGTGAGAAAATAATCATAATTTTCTCACCGACTTAAATGATAAATAAATTAACTTAAAAGATTTGAAAAAATTTCAAACACACAAAATCAAAAGTTTAGCGATAGTTTCAAATCTTTTAAGTTGATTTATTTAGTGGGCTAATAAGGGACAATGGCTATTGCAGGACACTGATTTTAAAATATAGTGCGACCTTTCAGCTTGTAGAAACTTTTGATTTTGAATCATAAACAGCAATCATAAATATTTCGTAAACATTAACATCTGATAATCGAATTATTTGTTGCCAAGAAGAGGCGTACACGACTTTTCACATCAACTAAGTGAATTGCTTAATTTTACTTTTATTACTGCCCATACGATGATTTTAGATGAAAGAATAATAGAGGGGTCCGTAAATTTTTCCCTCCCGACTCGGATTTTATGACTAAAGCCCTGCTTACTGTTGCCTAATTTGGCCTGACGAGTAATTTCAGTTTTACGTTTCCCTGTATGCGCATAATGACTTATTTTTTTTCTGGGGGGGGGGGAGTGGGTCCGGACCCGGACTTGTGTGCGCCACTGATTCTATACAAATTTGATGTTTGTTTCACATTGGTCCATAAGATACATTATGAAAAATATATTCAGGCTACGTGTGCTATGCTAGATCGTCCAGAAAGATAATTGTATACATTGTTCGACGTAAAACTCCTGAGGTAATCTCAGAATTTGAACATTTCAAGAGAAGACCATGGACTTTATAACTAGAACAGTCTACTGTTCCCTTCTGGTCCTCACAGTCATCAGCTATGCTACTGAAGGTAAGCATTTACATCAGAAGTCCTAATAGGGCAGGCCTTGTAACATCTCAAGAAAAGATTTTGGACTTTATGACTAGAACAATCTACTGTTCCCTTCTGGTCCTCACAGTTATCAGCCATGCTACTGAAGACTGAAGGTAAGCATTTACATCAGAAGTCCTAATAGCGGAGGCCTTGTAACATTTAAAGAGAACTGCACTATGGACTTTATGACTAGAACAGTCTACTTTTCCCTTCTGGTCCATAGCAGTCATCAGTAAGGATTTACATCAGAAGTCTTATAGCGGAGACAGGGCCGTACCAAAATTTTTTTCGGGGGGGGGGGGTCCAAAGCATTGACAGTCAAGCCAGGACTAACACCTGAAAATGATGATCGTGGAAGGTGATGTTGTTGTTGCTACTGTTGTTGTTATTGATGTTTGTTGTTGTTCTTGTTGATGCTGTCGTTGTTGCTGCTGTTTTTTTAATATTATAGGTCACGTGCTAAGTAGAATACTTTCATTAAAAAAAAAAAACGCTGAAATTTTGGGCGGGTCTAAACCCCCCGGACCCCCCCCCCTGGGTACGGCCTTGAGCGGAGGCCTTGTAACTTTCGAAGGGTTTGAAATTTTTAAATTCTGATTCATCCTAGGGTTAGAAAAGGGACCATTACCAAAAAAAAGGATTGGTGATAGTGAAATCCAGGTTCGATTTCCGGAAATGACATTTTTTTAATCAAAACTTTCGATTTCTCAAGCAGTTTAAATGACTAACTTTCTTTTACATTTCGAAAAAAAAATAGTCAGAGGTGGATATAAGAGGTCTAAAGTTTTATTTTCTTACAAAATTTCAATTGTAAAATTCAATTATTGTGAAGAAAAAAAGAACAACCTCGATTAGCAATAATCGCCAGAACTACTTGGTGAGATTTCGAAATGCCAGAGACATTTCGGACACTCACCGGTGTTCATCAGAACACAGAGATTTTATTATTATTAATTGAGGCGGCCTTTCCTTTCGTAATTCCAAGTGCTGTGCCCACTAGTTAGGACAAGTGCACACCAGTTTTTCCACGTCTAATATCTCTCATCGAGCCCTGAAATTGCCAAACCACTAATGAAGTTCAGCAACGATTCTGCTGGGTTAGAGTGTATCTCTATGAGTTCACAACCCGGGAACCCTAGCGTCCTGAAGCGTTGTAGGTATATTGTCAGTAAAATATAATGTGCGAAGCCGTCTCCTGTTCTTCTCCACACATCCTGCACATCGCTGTTCCCTTGTTGACCCCTATAATATTTAGGTATTTCCTTAGAGCACAGTGACCGGTCAGCAGCCCAATCTCCAGTATGATGTCACGTCTGCTGAGATTCACATTTTGCTGTTTTCTCTGAGGGGTTCTTTTCTGTTTTCTCTGAGGGACCAGTAATCATCCTCTTAGAGAAAGGAAGTCCCATGACCCCGTTCCAGGTCTCCTTGTGTTTTTCAAAGACCCAGTCTTCTATAGCTGCCTTGACCAAGCATTTCGCTATGCCAATCGCCGGCTCCGGACCAGTGAATGTTGTCGAGGAACTGGCCCTGGCTAGCTCATCAGCCTTTTCATTTCTCTCAATGCTCTCGTGTCCAGGTACCCAATTTATATGGATCTTGTTCCTCCTCTTGGAGACCTTATTGAGGAACTGTTTAAACTCCCAAACCAACTTGGAGTTGGTTTGTTTTGCATCAAGAGCCTTTAGGGCAGCTTGACTGACTGTGTAGACCGAAATTGTCCTATTGTTTGGGTCCAATTTTCTACACAATTGCAGGCATCTGAGAAAGACATATACCTCAGACTGGGACACCGTAGTGTATGTCCCCAGTTCTACGGATAGTTGTATCCTGGGGCCGACTCCGTAGACGCCGACTCAGAGATACGATCAGTGTGAATGATAGTTCTTACATTCCAACATGTATTTTTGTTTCTCATCAGGCCGTTAAAACGATTCCTCAAAACTCAAGCCGACCAGGTCTCCTTGATGTTAGACGAACGTGACGGACGGCCTTAAGGCCGGGTTAAAAAAAATTCTCAGTAAAAATCAAAAGTAAAATACTTTAGGCTATGAACCCGTAAATAACTTTCAGATCCCTCCAGAGAAAAGGACCCAGGGTTTTCTGTGAAACTTTCAGGCCGTGTATAACTTCCTCAATAAAATCCTTTGCGACCTTTGAGGCAATGTATAGCTACTAAAGTCAACCTAGTAAAATACTTATGTTCTAACAGAATCTAAATTAATAAACACATTTTATTTAATTAAGGTCCTTTTCAAATTAAATAGAAAAAAAGAAAATATTTTCTCTGTCAAAAATATTTTCCTACACTGGGGAAATGTGTTAAGGTAAGTTTAGGAAAAAATATTTTTAAACTTCCTTTTTCATTTGCGTCATGGGTCCATGTTGGACCGTTGTGCATACGCAATAGAGGCATGGCCGTTAACCCTAGCATTGCCAAGGGGGGGGGGTACAAAGTACCCGTGTTTTAGCAAAAAGCTTATAGTAATCAAATGATTACACTTATTTTAATGAAACCTTTAATAATTGTCACACACAATATTTTCCAACAAAGAATATAAAAATATGTATGTTCTAAGCCTTCTAAGGGATGATATTGAAGCCAAACTTTTGGCGGGTACTTATGCCCTCTCCCCTTGGCAATGCATGTACCAATACATTGATTATCTAAAGCTACCTTGTCTAAAGCTACCATTATCTATACCACCTGCAAGTAATAACTGTGTGTAAACACTGTTAAAAGACATTTGTCTGTGTGGGATGTCAGGAAGGACAAGGTTCTGGTTCAGAATAGATTTCCTAGGGTCTAGCGATTTTTTTTT
>CM022881.1:4633231-4659394 GCA_012654025.1 Pachypsylla venusta
ATCCCGCACTTAAATTTATTATTGCACGTTCTTCTGTCTCAATTTTCTTAAAGTAATACGGACTTTACACTTGGCCAGTTTGTAAAAAGGTAGTATTTTACGAATCCCCTTAGAAATACTGACCAAGTGTAAAGTCCGTATTACTTTAAGAAAATTGAGACAGAAGAACGTGCAATAATAAATTTAAGTGCGGGATTACAGCAGCAACAATAAACTTGTCCCCAATAATAGATATTACTACTTCCATAGGCGGAATTTTTTGGTTGAAAAAGTGAAACTTGGCCTTTTTTCAATGATAATTTTTTGTGATATCATATTCGTGAGATATCGTATTTATTGTTTACCTTGAAGTACTGTTTAATACTCATTTACACTGCCCAAGCATTCGCCAATCAGGCAGTGTAAACAGACACCGCGAGCCGATCAAGTTCGAAGCGACTGCTCGTTCGTGCTCGAGCCTGATCCACATGCTGTCGGTTTTCTAGCAAATCATCGAAGGGATGCTCGTTCGCCGCTCTCTCTGTGTAAACACACCGGGATTTGTCGAATGTTGTTTTACGAATCTAGTTCTCGCTTAGCTGTTGAAGCATACACGTTTCCTATTTTAGTCGAATTTTATTTTATTGAATAAAGGATTATTCAGGTTTCCTTCGCATTTTATTTCGTTAAGAATTTTGCAAGCAAGATTGTGAAAACACCTGATTATTCCTTTTTTTATTTACCAATTTGGCCACTAGAGGCAGCGTTCTCACCTCAAAAGATGGGTCTGGAACCGGGGAGGATTGTCTGGCAACCCTTCTTAAAAAATTTAGATTTTTTTTTTTAAAACAAAACTTCTTTATTGGCCGTCATGGATCCATTTTGGACGGTTGTACATACGAAATACAGGCGTGGTAGTAAAAATGTCTCCTAACCCCTCTAATTGGGTAAAAATTGGTAACAAAAATTGGCCAGACACTCCTCCCCTGTTTCAGAACCCTCAATGTGACAGAAATGAGGTTAGACTCTACAAAACTAAACAGAGGTAAAAATTCAAAACAACAAACATGAATCGGAACAGCCAATCAGAATTGGAATAAAAATGAAGAACAAAATGGCGGATTTGTGAATCAAGAAATAGTTGGGTCACAATTCTTCATTTTCGCCATCTTGCTTCCAAATTTCTCACGAAATAAAATGCGAAGTGAGTTGGAAAAATTCGATTTTTGTGTGTTGTTGCTTTTAAGTATTTGACTGATGGATTGGGAAAATGAAAAGTGGCTTTTGTTAATTTCTCTGTATGCGGAGCACCCAGAGCTGTGTCAGACAGACCATAAATTTTATTTTATTCTGAATAGCCCACTGTTTACCTTCTTCAAATCCTTCAGCTATAGGGGGCAATTTCTTATCTTTAAAAATGAAGACTCTCACATGCGATACCTTTTCCTTTTTCGCTTTTCCTCAGCTAGATGGTATAAAATGAGAATAACCGCAATTTCGGATAGCGCGGCTGCCATCTGTTCGCTGCAAATCCTCACGAGCAACTGATCGTCAGAAATGCTCGAGCAGTGTGAACAGAGGGCTCATTTGTGTTCGTGCTCGTTGATGGCGAGCAACGATCACGAATGCACGATGCTCGGAGATGTTCAGGCAGTGTGAATGACCCTTTTAGAGTTTACGTGTCAATTGATCAACGACCTCCACAAAAATATTCCATTTGCAATGTAGGTATGTTTTCCTATTTTTTTTTTTTTNTTTTTTTTTTTTTTTTTTTTTTTTTTTTTTTTTTTTTTTTTTTTTTTTTTTGTGACTTTAATTTATTTTAATTTTGTAAATTGCAGGCATAAATATACCCCCAGAAAATATTCTTCCATATACAATGGCAGGACGCAATTATATTCTGGCCAATTTCCCACAAAACCCATTGAATATTTTGTACTGTGTTCAACATCCATTTTGTGGAATGTTAGATGGAACCGCCAAAGGCAATCTTTTAAATTTGGAAGGAAAAATTGAAACCAAAACCGATGAAGGTCTGGTTGGGACATCAATTAAATTTCTATTCAAAAACACTGGAAATCCGTTTATTGCGTTCAAAAGCATATATGTTGATGAACATGTCAATGTTTCACTAAATCAAATGGAAACAGTGGAAGAAAGTGCTGGCATGGTGTGTATGCAACAAAGTGCATCCAACTTTTTAAAATCTAAGTTTGAAAGAAAGCACATCTACCGTTTTAGATCAAGTTTCAAAAGAAAGTGAATCCAACGTTTTAGAATCAAGTTTTGAAAGAAAGTGAATCCAACGTTTTAGAATCAAGTTTCGAAAGAAAGTGAATCCCACGTTTTAGAATCAAGTTTTGAATGAAAGTGAATCCAACGTTTTAGAATCAAGTTTTGAATGAAAGTGAATCCAACGTTTTAGAATCAAGTTTTGAAAGAAAGTGAATCCAACGTTTTAGAATCAAGTTTTGAAAGAAAGTAAATCTAGCGTTTTAGAAGCAAGTTTTGAAAGAAAGTGAAACCAACGTTTCAGAATCAAGTTTTGAAAGAAAGTAAATCCAACGTTTTAGAATCAAGTTTCGAAAGAAAGTGAATCCAACGTTTTAGAATCAAATTTTGAAAGAAAGTGAATCCAACGTTTTAGAATCAAGTTTTGAAAGAAAGTGAATCCAACGTTTTAGAATCAAGTTTTGAAAGAAAGTAAATCTAGCATTTTAGAATCAAGTTTTGAAAGAAAGTGAAACCAACGTTTCAGAATCAAGTTTTGAATGAAAGTAAATCTAGCATTTTAGAATCAAGTTTTGAAAGAAATTGAATCCAATGTTTTAGAATCAAGTTTTGAAAGAAAGTGAATCCATCGTTTTAGAATCAAGTTTTGAAAGAAAGTAAATCTAGCGTTTTAGAAGCAAGTTTTGAAAGAAAGTGAAACCAACGTTTCAGAATCAAGTTTTGAAAGAAAGTAAATCTAGCGTTTTAGAATCAAGTTTTGAAAGAAAGTAAATCTAGCGTTTTAGAAGTAAGTTTTGAAAGAAAGTGAAACCAACGTTTCAGAATCAAGTTTTGAAAGAAAGTAAATCTAGCATTTTAGAATCAAGTTTTGAAAGAAAGTGCGTCCAAAGTTTTATAATCAATTTTTGAAAGAAAGTACGTCCAAAGTTTTATAATCAAGTTTTGAAAGAAAGTGCGTCCAAAGTTTTAAAATCAAGTTTTGAAAGAAAGTGCGTCCAAAGTTTTATAATCAATTTTTGAAAGAAAGTACGTCCAAATTTGTATAATCAAGTTTTGAAAGAAAGTGCGTCCAACGCTTGTTACTCCGTGACGGTAAGAAAAAGATATACCTGAACAATCTGAACAATCCGATCAGGCCTGTATTCAGAATTTTTTTCGGGGGTGGGGGTGGTCATGTAAAGGGACTTGTACCACATATAGGGATTATATGATGTTAAAATAGCAAATTATGTATGTTATAATGATTTTCAAAAATTCCGGAGGGGAGTTAAACCTTTAAAAGCCTGTCCTGGTTAAGACCATGAATCCGATGAGGTCGATTCCAAAATTTTGACTTAACGTCTCTTTAACATCTATTGGTTATTCCAGAAGTGGGTTTTATTTGCTGAAAACTTGAAAATCAGCAAGCTTGTACCCGGNACAAGGCTGTACTTTGTCGTATCCAGACCCCCCTCCCCCTGAAATTTCAATCGTTTTTTACTTTCTCTTCCTTTAGAAGATAAAGTACTGTAATCGTGCAGAAATATTAAAAAATATTAAAAAACAACAACAGTAACAACATCAACAAAAACAATAACAGCAGCATCAAAAACAACATCAACTAAAACCACAACAACAGCAAATACATCAACAAACAAACAACAACATCAACAACAATAAAAACAACATCCCCTTGGCAGTCAATGATTCGGACCCCCTCCCACCCCCCCCCCCGAAAAATCTCTGGTACGGCCCTGCAAACCAGCTACCCACATTAACCTCACCCAGTCTCGATTAGGCCGCAAAAATAGCCAGCATCACGAGGGAGGGTGGACACCCACATGGTACAACCTCGCTAAACGTTGCTTCAACGTGCCACGTCTTCTTTCAGATTGATTATTATCATTCGCAAGTGTATAGACAAGTTGTAGACCATTTGGACACGATACAAGGGATTGAAAGTATTCGAACCAAATTGAATTGGATCAGAACAATTGGCCTGGATTCTGTATTCATCGGGGATGTAATGCGTGCGCGTGGCGTTATAGACACTTGTAGACAACGACTGAAAAACAGTGGATCTCCTGGCGAATCTAACGCACGTCATTAATGATATTAGGACTGGATCTTCATCTTCAAGACTAAACTATTGATTTATAACAATTAGGTTGTATTATTAGGATGGAAATTAATAAAAAAAAAATCTGGTGTGAACACACGACCTTCATTATTTATAAAAAGCGGCCTTCAACCGGTAATTAGCGGCCAACAATATATTACGCTTCGACCCAAGTTGTATTTTTCAATTTCTTGTATGAAAGTTATATGAATACTTTAAAGTTCTAGCTATTACCGTTCTCATTTTAAGCAGAATATGCGAAAACGGCTAAAAAGCAGTATAAAACCGTCAACGGTATATTTGATTTCCACCATAAGCTTATTTTGCCGTTCATGGCATAAAACTGACATACATACCAAATTTCAAGTCTCTAGCACTTGCCGTTCTTGAGATATTTTGTTCACAGACAGACGGACAGACAGACACATACACGGACCAGTCCATTACAATACTTTTCTTTTTATAGGATAAGGAAGGTAAAAACTCTATCAAAGTCACACATGGGTTTATTATTTTACTGGCCAAAAAATCCCCGCCCCCCGAATTCTGGAGAGTTACCATTCGCTTTTTAGACAGGATTAATGCAAAACGCTAAAAAGCGGTAAAATTGGTTATTGCACGTTCTTCTTTCTTCTGTCTCAATTCTCTGAAAGTAATTTACACTTGGTCATTTTTTTTCTAAGGGGATTCGTAAAATACTACCTCTTTACAAACTGGCCAATTGTAAAGTCGAAATTTGAGAGAATTGAGACAGAAGAACGTGCAATAATAAATTTAAGTGCGGGATATAGAGTAACAACAATAAAATTGGCCCCAATAAAGGATATCAGTACTTTCATAGGCGGAATTTTTTGGAAGAGTGGGAGGAACTTGGCCTTTTTTCACTGATAATTTTTTTGTAAGATACCAATACTTTTTGTAAAGATTACTATTTAGCCTGTTTTATATCTGATTATTTAGCCGTTTTTTAATTATATCTTCTTCTTCTTCTTTTCGATTACACAACATATCGGAAACCAGGAAATTTCTGTGTAAACGACCCAAATGTCCAATAAGATCTAACACCAAAGTATTAATAAAGTAATATGCACTACAAAGCAAAAAGCAAATAAAAACAGCAATATTTAAGATGAGTGAATCAGTCAATATGTCAGTCAGTATCCAAAAGAGCAAACTTATCTCCTACCCGGGTTAACATTAACTTTTGAAGTTTATCCTGTAGTATTGTACTATATTACGGAATGTATGTTCAAAATTTCAATGACCTATCCCATGTAGAACCCCATATCTGATGTTGTGAAAAACCCGGTGAATTGCTTCGTGTAAAGATACACTTTCCGGAACTTGGCCTGGGGCTCTACCGTGCGCTCAGATACCATCCAATTGTTTTGAAGCCTGTTATGTATACCATTGTTGGAATGGGGGAGTTACAATTTGAAAGAGGGAGCTAAAACGTTGTAATTATTATTACTATTAGCGTCCATAAATTGAAGAGAGAAGTTATAAGATTACCAAAAAATAGGCCATCTGATCATTAATCCCACTTTTTGGGGAAAATCTACCTCGGACGGGAATCGAACTTCCGCTCTCGAATTTAAGAGACGTGTCCCCATTTGACCAGCAAGCAAGACTGTTTCCATTCACTTTAATTAAACTATTAAAAAAAAATGCATGCATTGAGATGACTCGAACGCACGCCCCTTGTATTACCTAGTAGTATCTAGTGGTAAATATATCCCGGTTAAAGTTTTCATGTATTAATACATAGTAAGGTTATAGTTTTTAGGGTAAGAAGGTGATTACAAAAATTCAATACCTTTGTTTGGCGAAATTCAGCACCTTTTTTAGAAATAGTTTGAGACACTGCCTGTATCCTTCTTTCATTTGGTAACCTGTTACTCCCTGTATCCTTCTTTCATTTTATAACCTGTTACACCCTGTATCCTTCTTTCATTTGTTAACCCGTTACACCCTGTATCCTTCTACTTTCAGTTTGTTACCTGTTACACCCTGTATCCTTCTTTCATTTTATAACCTGTTACACCCTGTATCCTTCTTTAATTTTATAACCTACTACACCCTGTATCCTTCTTTCATTTTATAACCTGTTATATCCTTCTTTCATTGTACACTCTGTATCCTTCTTTCATTTTATAACCTGTTACACCCTGTATCCTTCTTTCATTTGGTACCCTGGTACACCCTGTATCCTTCTTCTTTCAGTTTGTTACCTGTTACACCCTGTATCCTTCTTCCATTTTGTAACCTGTTACACCTGTATTCTTCTTTTATTTTATAACCTGTTACACCCTGTATCCTCCTTTTATTTGGTAACCCGTTACACCCTGTATCCTTCTTTTATTTCGAAACATGTTACACCCTGTATCCTTCTTTTATTTTGTAACCTGTTACACCCTGTATCCTTCTTCCATTTTTAACCTGTTACACCCTGTATTCTTCTTCCATTTTGTAACCTGTTACACCCTGTATCCTTCTTCCATTTTGTAACCTGTTATCATAACCTGTTACACCCTGTATCATTCTTTTATTTTGTAACCTGTTACACCCTGTATCCTTCTTCCATTTCGTAAGCTGTTACACGCTGTATCCTTCTTCCATTTTGTAACCTGTTACACCCTGTATCCTTCTTCCATTTTGCAACCTGTTACACCCTGTATCCTTCTTCCATTTTGTAACCTGTTACACCCTGTATTCTTCTTTTATTTTATAACCTGTTACACCCTGTATCCTTCTTTCATTCTGTTGAGCCATCACAACGAAACCTACCCATGACAAACAAAGAATTAAAGGTTAAACCTGTTCTGTTCATAGAAGATGAAAAATTGTTGGAATAATTTATTTTCTGAAGTTATTAATTGTTGGAATATTTTGAACACTTGTGTATATTTTTTTTTTTTTTTTTTAAAAAAAAAGTTATGCCCGGAAACCTTTTCGCATTACTTTCGGGCACTCTTTTTTACAGCCATTCCATTCCGGAAACGAGAAAAGTCGATCAGAAAATTTCCGGCGTTGGGTAAGTTATCTACACAGAAAGTGTTTGGCTAAGGCCCGATCCTACCACGACGTGTTTTCAGGGAGTTTCATCTAACACTGTGTCAGCCTGTGTTAATGCAATACCTAAAACCGAGTGTTTGAAAACTCGGCTTTTGGTAGGACCGGACCTAACTTGCACTCGATGATCGCACATTTAGCATCGCACTTTGCTCTATTTCTATCCCACGATATCCTTAATATGAACACGTCATTTCTCAATAGCGTAGGCACATCATCTAAAATCAATACCACCTGTCTTTACTTCCGAAAGAAAATGGCTAGTTTCGCGCACCAGGTCGATCTGGAACGCATAATACCACAGTTTCGTAAACTTATAATTTTCAACCTATCGTGTAAAATGAAGAGGACCGCCACATCAACCTGCCTTACATATTTTTTAATGCAGCTGTGTGATCACAAACACATCAATTTTGCTTTATTATTTTCAATATTGAACCTCAAAATTTGATATTTTTTATTACTAAGTAAACCGAGGAAAAGTTTTCCNTTTTAATTTTTTTTTTTTACAAAAAACGGTGTATTTTAACTTGAACTTTGAAAATAAGTCAGGGGAACGCCAAAAATCCCATCGCAATAGAGGCATGGCCGTTAAAATGTTTCTTAATCTCTCTACGGGAGCCGCAACAGACTCCCCGGTACCTATCTGTACCGGGGAGGTCTGTTGCGGCTCCCTTTAATTTTTAATCATAGGGATTTTTCCCATTAGCCGCTGACTTTTTATATTTTTTGAGTTTTTTACCGGAAAAACAACTTCATCATCGAGGCATGGCCGATTAAAACGTTTTCTAACCTCTCTGGTGGGGGGGTAAATGTGGGAGATATATTGCGGCTCCCTTTTTTTGTTCATCCCCCTTTTCTACACCGTTAAGATGAACGTGTCCCCCTCCCAACCAGAGAGGTTAGGAAACGTTTTAATCGGCATGCCTCAATGATGAAGTTGTTTTTCGGGTGAAAAAACTCAAAAAATATATAAAGTCAAAGGGGAAAAATATTAAATATCCTTAATATTTTTCCCCTTTTCTACACCGTTAAGAGATGATGAAGTTGTTTTTCCGGTAAAAAACTCAAAAAATATAAAAAGTCAGCGGCAAATGAGAAAAATCCCTCGTGTCTGAAAAAATCGCCGCAACATACCTCCCCAATAGATAAATTTGGTACCGACGAGATATATTGCGACTCCCTTAGAGAGGTTAGGAAACGTTTTAACGGCCATGCCTCTATTGCAATGGGATTTTTGGTGTTCTCCCTTATTTACACCGTTTTTTGTAAAAAAAAAAAAAAATAATAATTTAAAACCTCATTTTCATAGAAGTAGCTAAAATACACATTTACCAGTGTCAGTTTGACGTGGTAGAGAAATTGCTACTGGTTTGACCAGAACCTGAATGTGTAGTTGCATCTGAAGTTTCCAATTTTTCCTCGAATTTTGTTTTTTGTTCATTCATGTACGTCTCCACTTCACTGTAGGCACTCTCCAATCTCTCCATAGCAAATCCAATTCTCTCTCTCCATCCAATTCGGTTTGAACTTGCAGTTCAATTTTTTCTTGGATTTCTCGAAATTTACATTTGTATTTTTTCCATTTGTAGTTCTTGTACTTTTAATTCATGGCAATTCAATTTTCCACCAACTAAGTTATCTAACAGTTCAGTTAATTTTGTTTCAATTATTGATCTTGTTTTTTGTAATATCAGTAATTTGGTTTCATTTTTTTTATCCTCGTCGACAGTTAATATGTATGAAGTATTTTTAATATAATATTTTATTTGTTCATTTTGCAAAATGTAATGAAAACTAAATTTGAATAATTCTAGATTTCTAGAATTGAAATTAAACTGGCCATCTCAATATGCATTAATATGAATTATTGTTTGGATAGTGCTTTATAGAGCCCGAATTTTATTAACATCTAAATCTATAATAATCAAAAACTTATGCTTTTGAATGAACTCGCTTTTTTATTGGCCGTAATGGTTCCATGTTGGACCGTTGTACATACGCATTAGAGGCATGGTCGTATAAACGTTTCCTAACCTCTCTAGTTGGATTAAAATTGGTTAAAAAAAATTGCCAGACACTCCTCCCCTGTTCCAGAAGCTTGTAAAAATCAGTTTTCTCTCGGGGGTTGCGTGAGAACAAAACTTGGAAAATATTGATATCCAAATTTAAAAAAAAAAAAATTGTGGATACTTTTTTTGAGAGAGAGAGAGAGAGAGAGAGAGAATAAAAAAAATTATCTAAATTGTCAATTAATACAATTTAATCATGTTTACGTGTAGTAGGTTTTACAGATACAGGATACAGAGACCACAATAATATTATAATTTCTAACATTCACCCTTATCGGCTAACCGACTCCGGGGAGAACCGTAGTGTTCTCCCCGGAGTCGGTTGGCCGATAAAATTCGGGCTCTAAAAATCCCTCGTTCAAAATATTTTTCCGTTTAGGGGAAAAAATTTTTGCTCAAGCAATATTGCTCATCAAGGCATGGCCGTAAAAACGTTTCCTAACCTGTCAAGAGGGGTTAAAATATGTCAATAAAGCTAACAAGTAAACATAAAAAGATAAAAACAAAATAAAAGAGAAGTGGAAAAAATAAAAATATGGTTAGTGGGATTTTTCCCGCGATGTGTCACGACGCACGCGAAAAAAATCCCACAACTATGGGACCCTACGGTTCTCCCCGGAGTCATGTTCTATCGTCGTGCGTACCGCAACGTTTTTTTTTTTTTTAATTTAAATTTTATATTTGTGGATATTTTTTTATTTTTGAGAGAATAAAAAAAAATCATTAAATTTGTCAATTTAATCATGTTTACGTGTTTCGCGGTAAAAAGTTCGCCGCCAAGTTGTTAGTCACAAAAAAACACTGAAATCAAAACAGTTCCCGTCCAAATTATTATAGGTAGCTTTTATTTTATACCTATCATTTTGTTTTGTTCACTTCACAGAAAACAGAACATTCAAAAGTTTCGTTTCTTTTTCATATATTCAAAGTTTTTGTTTCTTTGTTTGTTGTTTGGGTATTTTTTTTACTTTTTTTAGGTTTTTTGACTAGGTAATCTAGGTATGGTTTATTATTTTCAATAATGGACCTTTGGAATCGTCACGAAAAAAATACCCTCTTCAAAGTTGATCAAGTAACGAAGAATGCAAAAATCGAAAGAAGAAAAATATCAATCTGTCTGCCGTACGCCGTGATGGGCACTTTTGCCATTTAGCGTTGACCGATTTGGATGAAATTGGGTATATAGGTCCCTTCTGGGCTCTAATTGTGTCCGAAACTTTTGGGTGCAACCGAATATGCTCTTGGTGTTTTTTGAAGATTTTTAGCGGTTTTCCTAATTGCTATGTACCTATGTCATATTTGGGGTCTCAGTAACCTTAAAAACTGTTGGCGGTTTTCAGTAATTCTGTCTAAAAAGAGAATGGTAATAGCCAGAGACTTGAAATTTGGTATGTATGTCATATTTAGAGTCTAATTATACACCAGCATGATTTATTGCGGGGGGGGGGGGTATTTTTTTTAGCCAGGAAAGTAAACCCATGTGTCACATTGGCAGAGTTTTTTTAAGTTTTTTTCGTCTCATGTGTCCATAATGTCTCTGACTATATCTCCTAATTTCTACTTTGCTTGTTTAATACAGGATTTACTCTCCAATTCAGCGTACTGTTAGTTCAAATAATATTGCTCGTTGTTGTTACTTTTTTAATGTTCGCCAATTTATTTCTATTAGAAGAAGAACTTTACATCAACTCTCTGTTTCCTGACTCATATTTTTAACACTGATTGGTTCCGTTTTCAAAGTCATGTCACCCTGTATTTGTACAATTTGCCAAGAGATCTTCCTGTTTCAAAGTGAAGACAAAGATCAACAGCCCTATGCTTTGAGCTGTGGACATATCTTTCACAATAAGTGTCTCGTCCAGTGGAAGGCAAAGTAAGTTTAGTCAACGTAAAACTGCATTTAGTAAATATGTATTTTAGGGTAACTTTTCAAAAATGGTCGAAAAAAAGAGAGGCGTGGCCATAAAAGCGTTTCCTAACCTCTCAATTTTTTAAGCCAAGGTCTGTTACGGCTCCCTTAACCCAATTAGAGAGGTTAGTAAACGTTTTTAGGGCCATGCCTCTTTTTTCGACCATTTTTGAAAAGTTACCCTAAAATACATATTTACCTTTCATTTTAAGCAATTCCATTAATAATCGGACATTAAAAGTCATGGCTTGTGCTTGTTTCTCTTTCTTCTGAATTGCCCGGGAGTTTTTGTTCATTTAAGAGTACGTTAGTCATGGGGAAGTGAAATTCATCTCGTGTTGTAGTGACTCGAAGCGTACGTTTAATCCGAGGATGTTGAATTCTAATTTCGACCAGGGCAAATTTTTCTCTGATGGTTGAGAGGCCATGTTATGAAATATTCACCCTGAGCCAATGGCGCGATGGTCACCATTATATTACATTGATTTTATACAGCGGTGCCTCCTTGAATTGGACACTAATCTATGTCTACAGTGCCGCAAGCAGTTTTTTTTAGTTAGAGGTGAGGGATTGGCAATTTGATATTCTTGAGAGTGAGATTGACTCCTTTAAATAACCTAAAAAGGAAAGTTAGCTCGGTATAACGAAGTGAGATCGAATATTTCCAACCACTATTTATTCCTTTAATTGTCTATTCTCGCGAATGCCTCATCCGACATTGGTGAATCTTGGTATGGACATTCATTACGTTCATAGAATTAGCAACTGGCAGTCCATTATTTGAGTGAGGTCGATAGTTACCAGAACTACAGAAGCAGAAAAAGACCTTTGCAAAATTTAATTTACAACTTGCATTATATTAATAACTAACAGGACACGCCCGCTTTGCTTGGCGCCTTAGAGGCATGGCCGTTCCCGTGTTATATATATGCGAATACATAGTACCATGTCTACAACCTTCCCCAGGTAAAAACAAATAAGTGTGCAAAGTTTCGTGCTGTAGTTCATCAGTTATAAGCGAACAAACAAACAGACATTCACTTCTATATATATTAACATAGCGATAGTGTGCGCTAGATCTTGTTATCACTAATTGAATAAGATTTTTATCTTGTACCCTATTATCTATCCTTACAAGGTCTATTACAGTTGTCGCGTTCCAGCTCCCATGGCCAAGTAGTCACAGCACCAGTCTTGCACTCGGGAGACCCAGGTTCGAATCCTGGCAGGGGCACACATTTGTCACTGTGGTTTGAATGTTTGTGGGACCCATTCAGCCTCGTGAGGACAATGCGTAGGTATGGAGATAAATGCACATATCGTCCCGGTGTCAGCATTGAAGGTAAAATAGAAAAATTCAGTAATTAGATAATGATTGATATCGAGGAAAATCCTACAATGCTGCAGTAAACACCAAAGTTGTGATATAATTACATAAAGAAATAGCATTTATTTATTTATATTCTTTATATTTCAGTGTTAATAAATGCCCCCAGTGCAGAGCTTCAGCTCAGAAACCATTCCGATTATTTCTCATGGTAGAGTCAGAACAAAACAAAGACCAGCTTGATCCATATGCTTTAAAAGTAGAATTGGAAAAGGTTGAATGTTTAAATCAAGAATTGAAGAAGAAATACGAAGATAACTTTTCAAAATTAGATGAATATAGGTAAGAACCATTGACTGGTGGAAGTTAGTCANCTTTAATATAGGTAAATGTTGGTACCTATATGAATGTTGACTGTGTATGGGTTTGTGATGGTGATTCTGTTTTCAGTTAGTTTTATGATAGAGATATTATTATCCTTAGCCTTGTAGGAGCCGGTTTCTTTAATATAGGTAAATGTTGGTACCTATATGAATGTTGACTGTGTATGGGTTTGTGATGGTGATTCTGTTTTCAGTTAGTTTTATGATAGAGATATTATTATCCTTAGCCTTGTAGGAGCCGGTTTCTTTAATATAGGTAAATGTTGGTACCTATATGAATGTTGACTGTGTATGGGTTTGTGATGGTGATTCTGTTTTCAGTTAGTTTTATGATAGAGATATTATTATCCTTAGCCTTGTAGGAGCCGGTTTCTTTAATATAGGTAAATGTTGGTACCTATATGAATGTTGACTGTGTATGGGTTTGTGATGGTGATTCTGTTTTCAGTTAGTTTTATGATAGAGATATTATTATCCTTAGCCTTGTAGGAGCCGGTTTCTTTAATATAGGTAAATGTTGGTACCTATATGAATGTTGACTGTGTATGGGTTTGTGATGGTGATTCTGTTTTCAGTTAGTTTTATGATAGAGATATTATTATCCTTAGCCTTGTAGGAGCCGGTTTCTTTAATATAGGTAAATGTTGGTACCTATATGAATGTTGACTGTGTATGGGTTTGTGATGGTGATTCTGTTTTCAGTTAGTTTTATGATAGAGATATTATTATCCTTAGCCTTGTAGGAGCCGGTTTCTTTAATATAGGTAAATGTTGGTACCTATATGAATGTTGACTGTGTATGGGTTTGTGATGGTGATTCTGTTTTCAGTTAGTTTTATGATAGAGATATTATTATCCTTAGCCTTGTAGGAGCCGGTTTCTTTAATATAGGTAAATGTTGGTACCTATATGAATGTTGACTGTGTATGGGTTTGTGATGGTGATTCTGTTTTCAGTTAGTTTTATGATAGAGATATTATTATCCTTAGCCTTGTAGGAGCCGGTTTCTTTAATATAGGTAAATGTTGGTACCTATATGAATGTTGACTGTGTATGGGTTTGTGATGGTGATTCTGTTTTCAGTTAGTTTTATGATAGAGATATTATTATCCTTAGCCTTGTAGGAGCCGGTTTCTTTAATATAGGTAAATGTTGGTACCTATATGAATGTTGACTGTGTATGGGTTTGTGATGGTGATTCTGTTTTCAGTTAGTTTTATGATAGAGATATTATTATCCTTAGCCTTGTAGGAGCCGGTTTCTTTAATATAGGTAAATGTTGGTACCTATATGAATGTTGACTGTGTATGGGTTTGTGATGGTGATTCTGTTTTCAGTTAGTTTTATGATAGAGATATTATTATCCTTAGCCTTGTAGGAGCCGGTTTCTTTAATATAGGTAAATGTTGGTACCTATATGAATGTTGACTGTGTATGGGTTTGTGATGGTGATTCTGTTTTCAGTTAGTTTTATGATAGAGATATTATTATCCTTAGCCTTGTAGGAGCCGGTTTCTTTAATATAGGTAAATGTTGGTACCTATATGAATGTTGACTGTGTATGGGTTTGTGATGGTGATTCTGTTTTCAGTTAGTTTTATGATAGAGATATTATTATCCTTAGCCTTGTAGGAGCCGGTTTCTTTAATATAGGTAAATGTTGGTACCTATATGAATGTTGACTGTGTATGGGTTTGTGATGGTGATTCTGTTTTCAGTTAGTTTTATGATAGAGATATTATTATCCTTAGCCTTGTAGGAGCCGGTTTCTTTAATATAGGTAAATGTTGGTACCTATATGAATGTTGACTGTGTATGGGTTTGTGATGGTGATTCTGTTTTCAGTTAGTTTTATGATAGAGATATTATTATCCTTAGCCTTGTAGGAGCCGGTTTCTTTAATATAGGTAAATGTTGGTACCTATATGAATGTTGACTGTGTATGGGTTTGTGATGGTGATTCTGTTTTCAGTTAGTTTTATGATAGAGATATTATTATCCTTAGCCTTGTAGGAGCCGGTTTCTTTAATATAGGTAAATGTTGGTACCTATATGAATGTTGACTGTGTATGGGTTTGTGATGGTGATTCTGTTTTCAGTTAGTTTTATGATAGAGATATTATTATCCTTAGCCTTGTAGGAGCAGGTGTCTTTAATATAGGTAAATGTTGGTACCTATATGAATGCTGACTTGTGTGGTAACAAGAGTGTAGCATCGCTAACTAGGTATAAGTGCAGCCTTCATGTTCGCCCTGGTATGTTAGCGGTACTAAGGTAGCTGAATGTTGACTTGTGTGATAACAAGAGTGTAGCATCGCTAACTTGGTAGAAGTGCAGCTTTCATGTTCGCCCTGGTATGTTAGCGGTACTAAGGTAGCTGAATGTTGATTTGCGTGACTTGGTAAATTAGTCGATGACAGTAACTCAAAAACATTTTTCTATCAAGAAGACATTGAGATGTACATCTTGTTACCCCGATAGTTTCTCAATAGTATTTAATTCCATTGTCAAGGACAATGGAAATTGAGGGGGAGGGGATTATGGGTTTGTGTTCACCCTGTTTAGTTCAACCTTTTAAAAACAAGTTTTAATCTTTTCACCAGGGGCCTTAGAGGCACGGCCATTCTGACTTTTATTTTTCCTGTTCCTAGTTTCGAACTCATACCTCTGGAATTGCTGGCCATACCTTCGCAGAAAATGATGTACTAAAATAGGGACTAAGCGGCCACCTAAAAATTTCTCGCTTTGAGTTGATGTGTTGTCGCGACAAAATTTAAGATATTGTACTGTGAATGTCCGATTTTGGTGAATAAATTAGAAAGTGACCCGAAAACGGCTAGACATATTTCAATTTTGATCATTTTTCTGGGGGTTATAGACCATGATTTTGGGGGTGGTCCATTCGCATCAATGTGATATTGTAACAGACAACCCCTACCACATAGGTACAAACAAATGTTCTGATCTATATATTTAGATTCTGATTTAAATTCAAGAAAACTCTTGAATTGTAATAAATAATACAATTCAAGAGTTTTCCGAGACCGCCTGAATATCTATTGAACAGTTTTATGTGGAGTTTTGAAATTGTGCATGGTATTATACCCCAAAATAAACCATCTGATGGTGTGACCAATTTTTCAGGGGTGGGTCCCATGTAGTTCCCAGGGGGGCCAATTTTTTTTTTCAAATACGAACCCCCACCTTCTGATACATTTTCAGAAAGACAAGAGAATTAGAAGTACTTTGCAAAAAAAATTTACACGTCTAGCGTGTTTGGTTTCTAAATGGCGGCCATTTGAATTTTCCGAGATATGACTTCCAAGAGTGTCTAAAACTAGGCGAATTTTTCGCAATAGGATATTGAATGATTGCATAGGACACCAATGTTGAGGAACCTGCTTTTTAGATATAATTCGCCTAGTTTTAGACACTTCCCCTACTTTTAGAAATATTTCGCCTAATTTTAGACTCTCTTGGAAGTGATATCTTGGAATTTTCAAATGGCCGCCATTTTCAAACCAAACACGCTAGACGTGTAAATTTTTTTTGCAAAGTATTTCTAATTCTATTATCTTTCTGAAAATGTATCACAAGATGGGTGTTCGTATTTAAAAATAAAAGCTGGGCCCCCTGGGGGCCACAAGGGACCCGCCCCTGAAAAATTTGTCAAACCATCAGATGGTTTAATTTGGGGTATACTACCATGCAAAATTTCAAAACTCCACATAAAGCTGTTCAAAAGATATTCAGGCGGTCTCGCACTTTTGGGACACCCTGTATATATTTAACCTTATTGAAGGACATGGAACCCTTCCACCATCACTTTCCGCGACAGACACGGAAATTCAGTCCGACTAATCAGAGTAATAATTAGCCAACGTCAAGGACACGTTGAGGAGACTTTGAAAATTGAATTTCAGCAACGTCCAACCAGGTTTTTACCAAGTGGGTGACCATATAGGTTTGCCCTATCGGTGATGCTGGCAATTTCTGGCCCAATCCAGGATGGGTGAGTTTAATCTGGGTAGCTGGTTTGTAAGGTCCCAGCGATGGGGGTTAAAGCCGTCGTCTCTAATGGCCAACACTTGTTAGAAGCACGTTAAGCGAAAAAAAGAGCAATAATTAAGATTTCTAACCATAACATTAGGCAGCGTCTATGGCACGTTAAATACACCAGTTCCCCCTATATCACTGAAATTTAGCAACGTTCAGAGTGAGAGTCCACGTAGGTTTGCGCTCTCGTGATGCTGGCAATTTTTTCCGGCCTAAAACCTAGGCTGGTTGAGGTGAATGTGGGTTGTAAGTTCCCCGTCTCGAATGACCAATAGATGTTAAAAAGGCGCCAAAAAAAAAAAAAAAAAATCCAACACAGAATTTAAGTATTTCTGTTTTTAAATTATATGTTTACCAGTTTAGTATGCAAACTATTGAGTGTTACTTTGGTGTTAAATTTTTTCATATGGGGCAGTGGCGAACAATAAGAGATTTTATTGTACTTTCAGGCTAAATGCAGAAGATTTGAAACGTAAAAATAGTGAATATGAAACTATGATAAAGTATTTGAAAGAAACTGTGAATAATTTACGAAAAGAAAGAAAAGTTGCAACTCAGAATATTAGCAATTTACAAAATGAAATCAAAGATAATAAAGTAAAATTGGAATCGTATTCAAATATTCAGACTATTCTAGATATGAAAGTAGAAGCAGTAGAAATAGAAAAATACAAAAACATGAAACTGGATGCGATAGTCAATGTTGTCCACCAGTGGAAACGTAATGCACAGTATTACAAACAGAAGGAGGTGTCAGATAGAAACAGATATTCACATCTTCAGAATGAATGTCAAAAGTACAAGCACGATGCGAGGAAGCAAAATGAAGAAATAATCAAGTTGAAGGAGCAGCTGAATCTGTTGAAAAACATTGTTGAGTGAGTTTTATTTACTTGAAAACTTTACCAGGGAACATTGGTTTAGTCCACTGTAGATAGGGGAACTAAACTAATGTTGTTAACCTATGATGATGATGATGATTGATTTGTGGTTATTGGTCTAGTCTGTTTTTTTTTTTCATCTGTCCGCAAACCCAGAGTTTCAGAGTTTAATGAATTATCAATAACTCATGGCGGGTTGTTGCAAACAAGCCCCATTATTGTTAACCTATGATGATGATTGATTGATTTGTGGTTATTGGTCTCCTAGTCTGTTTTTTTTTTTTTTTTTTTTTTTTTTTTTTTTTCTTTTTGTCTGTGTCCGCAAACACAGATTTTCAGTGTTTAATAAATTTTTAAACCCACTTTCATATATTTGTAGTAAAATTTAACATTATTATCGGTGTTTTATCCAGGGCTGCTGATTTTGGTTTTTTTCTAATTTCTGACAGGAGGAGTCAGAGCTTTCCGACGCTGACTTCAACTTTAATAAAATAAATTGCCTTAACTCATTATAAAAATGTTGATGCTGTGCTCTAAAAAAAATGTGTGTTTGCTCCCCTTTGGTTTATTATTTTCAATAATGAAACTTTGGAATGGTCACCAAAAAAAAAAAAATACCCCCCTCAAAATTTGATATTTTACGTTTCAAGGTAGGTCGAATCCAAAAATCGAATAAAAAAAAATTTTTTTGGGCACTTTTGCCACTTAGCGTTGACCGATTTGGATGAAATTTGGTATGTGTGTCATATTTGGGGTCTCAGTAAGCTCAGAAACTTTTTAGTGCAATCAAATATGCCGCTGGCGGTTTTTAAGGGGGGAGGGGTATTTTTTAGCTGCAAAATAATAAACCCATGTGTCACATTGGCAATGCTTTTTCGTAGTACTTTGCTAGCTTGCGCCCTATGCGTTGTAATACTCAACATTACTGCTTTTTGCATGGTAAACTACAGTGCTGTGTTGAGTATTGGGTTAACGTTGAAAATTTCGCTGAATGACAATCTGGAGCACCGAGCTTCGGGTCGTCGGATGTTGTCGCATTAACCTCATTCACGTCGTTTATTTCCGATGATTTTCCAATGAGAGTTCGACATTTTGTTCCACTACGCACTTTATTTTTATTCATCCGCTAGCCTGAGCGAAAACCACTTCTCCAAGAGATCATTCTCGGCCACCGTTGGGAGAAGTGGCAAAACCCTCGCGGAACCTTGTTTTTGTTCTGGCAAAAACCCCGCAGAACATTTCTGTGAATATCTTAAAACATTAATTCACAGACATGACGTGAACATCTTAAAACAGTAATTCACAGACATGACGTCAATATCTCCTTAAAACAGTAAATCACAGACATAACGTGAACATCTCAAAAAAGTAATTCACAATAATGACATGAACTTCTCCTTAAAACAGTAATTCACAGACATGACGTCAACATCTCCTTAAAACAGTAAATCACAGACATAACGTGAACATCTCAAAAAAGTAATTCACAATCATGACATGAACATCTCCTTAAAACAGTAATTCACAGACATGACGTCAACATCTCCTTAAAACAGTAAATCTTTTTGATATACTTTTCAGAAATCAAAAACATAGTGATGATTTTAATTCAAAAATAAATAATAGTCAATGTTTAAAAGATCGCAATCAAGGAGAACAAAAAGTAAACATGAAGAAGCAATCAGACAATTTAGATGACAGTTTGTTTGACGATACTTCACCTCTTGTGAAGAAAATGAAAGTAACTCACGTTCAGTTTGGCAAGGTAAAATTTTATCAACTTTTAAAATAAATTAAAACAAATCACTTACCAAAAGCACTATTTATAATTTATTTATGAAGAAACTCTTCGTGAGCTAAATTCCGCCTGTGGAAAAGTACGAATATAAGATTAAATTATATTTTTAATTTAAGAAGTTTATTTTTTCATGAGAAATCCAACACTTAATTCGTGCTCGGAGACAAACCAGTGTCTGGTCCCTTTGAAGTGGATGCATGAACTACTTTTACTTTGGCTAGGTTGCAATCCCGTATTTTCTGGATTTACTAAATGAATCTTTATGATCTTTCAAAATTTCAGAGGTTACCCAGTAGTTCAAATGTAAGTCAAGAAGACTCAGTGGCAAGCAACGATCTTTCCTCTTTTAAAATGAAATCATATCCTGGTATCAAATCTTCTTCGAGGCCGTATAGCATTTTCAAGAGAACCCCTTCAATTAAGTCGACATTAGACATTTTCAAACATTTTGACAGGTAAATCTAAGATCCAATGGCAGTGCGAATTTTTGGCTGGACACGTATCTTGCTTTTCACTCAAAGTATCTTCAAACCTTTGAATAAGATGTTAATTATTAGAAGTATCAAAAAAGATTATCTTTTAAATATGGAAAAGTCAAATTAGAACAAAACACCAAAAACACTATTTACAATTATTTATGAAGAAACTAGTTTCAAATCATTTGATTCATCATCAGTCTAGCCGAGTCGAAGGATGGAAGTTGACTAGAATGTTCCATCTTGATAAATAATTGTAAATAGTGTTTTTAGTGTTTTGTTTTTATTTTATTTAAAAGTTAATGCAAAGTATCTTCTCGATCGCATTTTGAATCCTTTATTAAAAGAATGTAATATTTTTATTCTGTAATGCTAAATCTTGTAGACTCGGTTATAGCTGTTTCGCCCGGCTTCGCTACGATTCTTATATTGCTATTTTTGTGTTTTCAAGGACATTGTAATTGGAGGGAGGGGGAGTATGGGTTTGTGACCATTCTCACTTTTTGGTATTTTCTAAATTTTATTTTGCCCGTTCCCGGTTTTGAACTCATAACTAGAACCGTATCGAGCTTTACTGGCGCCCGAGGCAAATTCTGAAATTAGCGCCCCACCGCCCGCCAAAAAAAGCTCATATTAATTATTCAACAGCAAAACGTATTAAAACAATCAGGCTTTTATTCTTAATGAAACCTACAAATACAAAATCAAAAATCTTCCATATCGATTTGTTTGAATCTTACAAAGCCATTGTCAAAGTTATAATGTGATTCGTCGAGATTTTATGGCTGAAAACTCATCAATGACATCGTCAATTTCTTTCGCGACCTCGTATTCGATAGGCAGCATTGCAAATTTGTCAATCTTTCCTGACCCATAGTTGATCTTAAATAATTTTTTATGAGCTTAATTTTTTATGAGTTTTTTTTGCTGAAGCTGCGTTCACATGTAGCTAACGGGCATTGTTAAAAAAAAATCGGAATGCAATTTCAACATTCGGATACTGTCGGAATTAGTGTTCAAATCCCAATGTGATCAGGACAAAATGACTTTGCTGCGTGCTTAAAATCTGAGATCTCATCAATAAAGTTACGTTTATATCTTTTTCATATTTTTGTGCCAAATTTGTCTTCAATTCCTCGTTGCTTATGATTTTCAAAGATTCGCCGGACAAAAACCTGAAATCCCCAGCAATTTTTTTTTTTTAATAACATTAATAACATAATTTTTAAAACGTATAAAAATGTATACCGACAAATCCTCGGAATCTTGAAAAAATTGCAACAAAATTATTCAAATTATCTTTCAAAAAGTTTTGCCCCCCCCCCCTATGACGGCGCCCGAGGCTAGTGCCTCAGTCGCCTCACCCTAGCTACGGCTCTGCTCATAACTCTTGTAAAAACACGATTGAGATTTTAGGAATTGAGGAGCATCCACACTACGCAGTGAAAGTGTCAGTGACAGTGCTCTCACAGTGACACTGTTTATTGTGGCGATATTAGTATCATCTTAAATCTCAGCAATTGAAAAAAACACGATTGAGATTTTAGGAATGGAGGAGGATCCACACTACACAGTGAAAGTGTCAGTGACAGTGGTCTCACAGTGACACTGTTTATTGTGGCGATATTAGTATCATCTTAAATCTCAGCAATTGAAAAAAACAGGATTGAGATTTTAGGAATGGAGGAGGATCCACACTACGCAGTGAAAGTGTCAGTGACAGTGCTCTCACAGTGACACTGTTCATTGTGGCGATATTAGTATCATCTTAAATCTCAGCAATTGAAAAAAACACGATTGAGATTTTAGGAATGGAGGAGCATCCACACTACACAGTGAAAGTGTCAGTGACAGTGCTCTCACAGTGACACTGTTCATTGTGGCGATATTAGTATCATCTTAAATCTCAGCAATTGAAAAAAACACGATTGAGATTTTAGGAATGGAGGAGCATCCACACTACACAGTGAAAGTGTCAGTGACAGTGCTCTCACAGTGACACTGTTCATTGTGGCGATATTAGTATCATCTTAAATCTCAGCAATTGATAAAAACACGATTGAGATTTTGGGAATGGAGGAGCATCCACACTACGCAGTGAAAGTGGCAGTGACAGTGCTCTCACAGTGACACTGTTCAATGTGGCGATATTAGTATCATCTTAAATCTCAGCAATTGAAATAAACACGATTGAGATTTTAGGAATGGAGGAGGATCCACACTACGCAGTGAAAGTGTCAGTGACAGTGCTCTCACAGTGGTTTTAATAACACTCGTCAATGTTTTCTCCCGTTCTTCGTACTCAGCCAGTAATTTTTCATGTCAAATCACTGCGAAGATCACAGGGGGCACTGTCACTGACACTTTCACTGTGTAGTGTGACTGCTTCATTAAGGTAAAGGTGCCAGTAGTTTATTCGCCACTACACCCCAATTCCAAGTATTTCAAAAGTTTGGGGTGGGAACAGGATGCAAATCCTGTTCCAAGGTACTCGGAACAGGATTTGCAGGAACGTTATTTTTGTGATTTAGGAGTGGTGGCCACTAATAGCACCTTTATCGTAATTCTTTATTTATTTATTTTAAATTAATAAACCATAGCTACACAAATTAAAATAAATTGCTAGTTAATAAATTATTTTCCCCATATACAGGGTGAGTCGTTTTAAACTACATGCCTAGTCAAATATCTTGGAAACCATTAGAGAGAGGAAGAAAACGTTCGATACAAACCCCCCTTATTTTTAGGGGGGAAATTTAATGGTGACCTTGAATTTTTTCTCCAAGGTCTTTTTTTTTAAGAATCAGGTTGCCTGCCTATTTATTGGAATAATAGGTAAATGTATGATATAAAAATAAACTAGAAAAAACAAACAATAACATAACATAAATATTAAATATAGAAAAAAAAAAAAATAGTAATATATACCCCCACAATAAGTTTTAATATATACAATATTATAGTATCAGACATACCTCATCCTTCATTTCCCGACAGTCTAAAACATGATACCTATAGGAACAAGATTTATAACAAAATTGACAAACACATTCGAGTGTTAGATCATGGAATGTCTTATTTCCAAAAATTCTATGATGGAAACCGTGCATCGTGAGTCTCATGATGTTTGAACGATTTTTAAAATTGAAATTTTTCAGCAGTTTTTCAAATGGTTCAGCATTTCTCAGAAATGAGAAACACTTGAAAAACACAAACATTTGAAAAACTGCTTTTGCTAAATTTATGGTCACTCTCGTCCCTGAAAATCTTATATTTAGCTAATTCGAACTCACAAAAAAATTATCATTGAAATGTCTATTATTTGGGCCAAGTTTATTGTTGCTGCTGTATATCCCGTACTTAAATTTATTATTGCACGTTCTTTTGTCTCAATTCTCTTAAAGTAATACCGACACTTGGTCAGTTTTTTCTGAGGGGATTCATAAAATACTTTTTACAAACTGGCCAAGTGTAAAGTCGGTATTACTTTAAGAGAATTGAGACAAAAGAACGTGCAATAATAAATTTAAGTACGGGATATACAGCAGCAACAATAAACTTTGCCCGAATAATAGATATCCCTACTTTCATAGGCGAAATTTTTTGGTTGAGAGAGTGGAACTTGGCCCTTTTTCAATGATAATTTTTTTGTGAGATATCAATACTTTTTTTTAAAGATTACTATATGTAACTGATTATTTAGCCGTTTTTCCTTCATTTCTTCTTCTTTTCGATTAAAAAACATATCGGAAACCAGGAAATTTCTGTCTAAACCGGACCCAAATGTCCAATAAGATCTAACACCAAAGTATTAATAAAGTAGGTAAGATGCACACCACAAAGCAAATAAAAACAGAAATAATTATAGTGCATCTTATTCCCTGAAGTTATATGAATTTTGCTAATTGCGGATTCATTTGAATTTAAGTCTCTCTACCTTCATGCAAGATTTCAGCGTCCTACTATTTTAAACTAGTTTTCGTGCATCTCCTTTCCTAAAGCGAAACCGTTTTGGAGTACCGGGAGTGAAAGAGTTCAAATATAAATTATTTCCTGCTTTTGCATGTAAATATCTAAGCTTTTGGAAGATTTCAGCGTCCTACCCGTTTAAACTAGTTTTCGTGCATCTCCTTCCCCAAAGCGGAAACGTTTTGGAGCACCGGGAGTGAAAGAGTTCAAATATAAATTATGTCCTGTTTAATTGTATGGAAATGTCTAACTTTATGCAAGATTTCAGAGTCCTAACAGTTTAAACTAGTTTTCGTGCATCTCCTTCCTTAAAGCGGAACCGTTAAGGAGCGCCAGGTGTAAAAGAGTCCGGATATAAATAACTTCCCTCTTAATTGCATGTAAATATCTAACTTTATGAAAGATTTCAGTGTTTTATCAGTTAAAACTACATTACAATACGTTGTATTGTCTTCCCTAAAGCGAACCCGTTTCGGAGCACTTAGAGTTAAAAAGCACAAATTTTCGGATTTTTCCTCTTACTTGGATGTCAATTGCTAACATCATGCAAAATTTCAGTGCTCTAGGTATTCGGGAACTGCCTGAAACTTATGATGATGAGTGAATCAGCCAATATGTCAGTCAGTCAGTGAATATCCAAAAGTGGAAACTTTCCTGCCAGGGTTAGCATTCACTTTTTAAATTTATCCTGTAGTATTGTACTATACTACGGAATGTATGTTCAAAATTTCAATGACCTATCCCATGTAGAACTGGATATCTGACGGTGTGAAAAACCTGGCGACTTGCTTCGTGTAAAGATACACTGGTGCTTTCTGAAACTTGGTCTGGCGCACTTGCCGTTAGCTCAGATTCCTTAAAAATAGAATCTCTTCCATCCAATCATGAATAAGGCCTCAATCAATTTATAGCAGGCTGTTGCCGACGAACCCAAATGAACACCGAAGACTTTTTTTTCACTTCCATCATATGATCAAATTTCAGGAATCTGCTGAAGGACCGAAGAGCATAGTCCAAAACTTTTTTTTTTAATTTGGCTTAACGTCTCTTTAACATCTATTGGTCATTCAAGACGGGGGTTTTACCCTCCATTCGCTGGAGACTTGCAAACCAGCTACCCAAATTGACCTCACCCAGCCTGGGTTGGGCCGGAAAAATGAGCCAACGATACGTGGTGTTCCCAAGCGGTCACCCATCCAAGTACTGACCACGCCCGACGTTGCTTAACTTCAGTAATCTGACGGGAACTGGTGTATTCAACGTGGTATGATCGTTGGCTTAGTCCAAAACTGAGCCGATAAAAAAAAAAAAAAAAAAAAAAAAAGGTCGATTTTTGATTGGAACAGCAACATTGCAGATCTTGTACATAGTTTTGTAAGGTTTTTCATTTAAGGTCGTTTTTAAAGTCAACTTTTTTTTAAAGAAAAAAATAGAACCCTGTATTTTTGATTGTTATATTGAAAAATGAAATAGACTTGACTTACATTTTGCAAGATAATTTTTACCTTGACGTGCTCTGATTAACATATGAAGTATTATCAGCACGTCCATTTTAAAATATTTGGGCATACTTGTGTCAATTTTAGTGAAACATCAAATAGGCGTGCCGTAATGCTACACATGAAAGATATATCTTTTTGAGAGCACGTCAAGGACAAAAAGTGTAAGTCAAATTGAACAAAAATTAAGCAAAAAAAGATTTAATTTTTCATAAAAAATTCAATACCACAATAAATAATCTGGTGTGAACATCGCACGACTTTTCTTTTCTATAAGAAAAGAAGAAAGTATTGTAATGGGCTGAAATTTTCGATGTCGAGTTTTCAATACCAAAACACGTTTTGAAGTCCCCAGAGCAAAAATACAATTATTGGGCGGAGCGAAGCGTAGCCTTATACTCCCTACAAACTG
>CM022881.1:4695409-4708317 GCA_012654025.1 Pachypsylla venusta
TTTTTGTTAGTTTTTTCTCTCTCTCTCTATTCTCTGTAGTAAAATGAACATGTTTCCATTTCAATCGTATTGAGACATCAAATTATTCCAAGTCCATGAAACACCGTATACAAGACAGATTAAGTCTTTTATCAAATATCTCGGAAACCGTTAGAGATAGGAAGAAAACGTTCGATACAAACCCCCCTTATTTTTTTGAGGGATAATTTAGTGGTGACCTTGAAATTTTTCTCCAAGGTCGCCTTCAAGGTAATTTAAAGGTCAACTCTGAGCTTTTGAATAGAACTGTATTTTTAGCGGTTTTTGCATATCCTACTTAAAATGAGAACGGTAGTAGCTAGAACTTTAAACTTGGTGCCTATTCATATCAATTTCATATAAGAAATTGAAAAATACAACTTAGGAACTTAGTTCGAAGTGTAATACATTGTTGGCCGCCAATTAGCAGTTGAATGCCGCTTTTGGGAGGTTCTGCCTAAAACCAGAATGGAAAGAGCCAAAACTTGAAATTTGGTGCCTATTCATATCAATTTCATACCAGATTTTGAAGAATACATCTTAGGTTGAAGTGCAATATATTTTTGCCGCTAATTAGCAGTTGAAGTCGCTTTTTGGCGGTTCCGCCTGGAACCAGAATGGAAAGAGCTAGGCCTTGAAATTTGGTGCCTATTCATATCAATTTTGATACCAGATCTTGAANGGCCTTGAAATTTGGTGCCTATTCATATCAATTTTGATACTACATCTTAGGTTGAAGTGCAATATATTGTTGGCCGCCAATTAGCGGTTGAAAGTCGCTTTTGGGAGGTTCTGCTTAAAACCAGAGTGGAACTTGAAATTTGGTGCCTATTCATATCAATTTCATACAAGAAATTTAAAAAAATACAAGGTTGAAGTGTTATATATCAATACGTGTAATATATAATTGTATTTCTGCTCTGGGGACTTATAAACGACTGGCATTTATACCACTCAGGAGAAGTCACATTGCACAGTGAAAGTGTCAGTGGCATTACCCTCTGTGGTCTTCCAGTGATTTGACGTGAAAAATTACTCGCTGAGCACGGAGAACGGAAGAACACACTGACGGGTGTTATTAAAATCACAGTGAGGTCCCAGTCACTGACACANCACTGTCACTGACACTTTCACTGCGTAGTGTGGATCCTCCTCCATTCCTAAAATCTCAATCGTGTTTTTTTTCAATTGCTGAGATTTAAGATGATACTAATATCGCCACAATGAACAGTGTCACTGTGCTGTGAGAGCACTGTCACTGACACTTTCACTGCGCAGTGTGGATGCTCCTCCATTCCTAAAATCTCAATCCTGTTTTTTTCAATTGGTGAGATTTCAGATGGTACTAATATCGCCACAATGAACAGTGTCACTGTGAGAGCACTGTCACTGACACTTTCACTGCGCAGTGTGGATGCTCCTCAATTCCTAAAATCTCAATCGTGTTTTTTTCAATTGCTGAGATTTAAGATGATACTAATATCGCCACAAAGAACAGTGTCACTGTGAGAGCACTGTCACATTCCTGAAATCTCAATCCTGTTTTTTTCAATTGCTGAGATTTCAGATGGTACTAATATCGCCACTATGAAATGTTTTAAGAGTGCTTCAAAAGAAAATAAATCATAAAATACTTGCTTTAAAGCAAACTCATTGTTTTGAAAAACATTTTATTTTAAGATTTTTTCTAATTTTAGTGTTTGTACCCATTGTAATACTTTTAAAATAAAATCCATAAAAATTTTTAGTTGTTGATACACAAATTAATTTTGAAATATTATTTCATTATGACTATATGACTACTAACTTCCTCTCTCATTTAAACAAATTTTAAAATAAAGACAAATTTTCGTTTCAAGGTACAATAAAATTCTTACTTTACAATTGATCGATGCATTTCGCCAGTTACGACGACATCATCGGGATTTTTCGCTGAAGATCGTCATCTTTCGTAACTCGTTGGTTGTAAGACTATACAATTGCCGTAACTGGCCTAAATCATCAAAAAATTGAGAATTAAAATTTTTTATTGCACTTTGAAACAAAAATTGTCTCATTTTAAAAGTATTTTATAGGGATGGGATTTTCGACTCACTTACATGATTCGACTCAACTCCTCAATATGAGTCGACTCAACTCCTCAATATGAGTCGACTCCATGATTCGACTCTCGATCTCGACAAAACTTTTTAATTATTTTACAAATAATTGATCGAACAAAGAAGGAGGTCTAGATTTAACATAACAATTTGTCTCTGGTTTTGTCATTTTTTACTACGATAACTCTCGAGCGTCTTACCCGATTATGATGAAATTTGGTAATTCTTTCATCTTAGGTATTCAATTATTCAATTTTTGAATTTCACCTTGAAATAATTTTGGGGGGGGAGGGTTGTTTGAGCCCGTAAAATAATAAAATCACTTTGGCAGTTAAATTGAGATATATCAATTGACCTAATCGAATTTAATTAGAACGACTTAACCAAATAATTTTGATTGGTAATGGATTCTCTTCCTGAATATTTAATCCCATCCTTACTTAGAGGTAGAGATGGGATTTTCGACTCACTGCAAAGGTATGGGCGACCAGCTATTCCAGAGTTTTGAGTTCGAAACCGGGAACGGGCAAAATAAAATTTAGAAAATACCAAAAAGTGGGAAAACCCATACTCCCCCCTCCAATTGCAATGTCCTTGAAAACACAAAAATATCAATATAAGAGTCGTAGCGAAGCGCGGGCGAAACAGCTATAACCGAGTCTACAAGATTTAGCATTACAGAATAAAAAATATTACATTCTTTAAATAAAGGATTCAAAATGCGATCGAGAAGATGCTTTGCAATAACTTTTAAATAAAATAAAAACAAAACACTAAAAACACTATTTACAATTATTTATCAAGATGGAACATTCTAGTCAACTTCCATCCTTCAACTCGGCTAGACTGTCGATAAATCGAATGGATTCATCTCTATAAATATGTGAAAACCAAATTTCAGTAGCTTCGATAGTTTTAAAATTATCGATGGTGGAAATTTTCCATAAAGTACGTTTCTTTGAATTTCGTAAATTCAGAAGAAGGCATAAGAAAGTAAAATCACTTATCAATCACAAAATCTTTCCTACTTCCATGTTGAATATTATTCGAAGATGGCAAAATGCAATATGTAACTTATTATATTCTGCCTTCTTATAACATCTCATTTCATAACACAGCAGAAGAAGGCAAATCACAATATAGACACTTATTGGTTTTTGTCTTCTTGCATTTTACCAAATATCAAAATAAAACCAGAAATTGTAGCACACATAAAATCAGATATTGTGTTTTGCCCTCAGAACAATTCAAGCATTCACATAAACATGAGGAAATATTAGATGAGTGTGAATGTTCCACACTAAATACGATTTAGTGTGGAATCGGTCAAAATCCAAAATGGCGGCCATTTTTGGTGCCAAATCCGGAAGTACCCACAATCGATCAAAATCCAAAATGACGGCCATGTTTTGTGCCAAATCCCAGTTTTTACTCGGAATAAGTTCTAGAAATCCGATTGAGACAATTGAGGTATCTATTTGATCTAGAATTGAACAAGCATTTCACAAAAATAATATTTGTCAAATTCGGGTCTGTCGATTTTTCAAAAATCGACCGTAACTTTGTGATATGCTGATTTTTCTGAACAAAAAATTCGTTTAGCTGCCTATAATTTTAAAAGAAACCATATATATGATTTTATACTTCTATATTTTTTGACGTACAATATGAAAAGCTGTCAGACGATATGTAGATCGTCGAAATCAGTTAAGCTGCCAATCTTTGTCAATCCAAATTCTCAATATCACTGACATAGCGACTGCTTTTGGTACCATGCAACTTCGATTTTTCACTCTGACATGAGTTCTAGAAATCCTATAGAGGCAAGGTATCTATTTGATCTATAATTTCAATAAAATAAAAATTATCAAAATCGGTCTGATTTTTAAAAACCACGGATCTTTAAAATTTTAAAGATCCGTGGTTTTTTTTCTATATGTACTCTGTTATGTATACCTATACAGGGTTTGCACTTTCTAGTTGTCCCATAGGATTTTACACGGAAATTTCGACGTATGGCTGTCATATCCTCCCAGTATGTCACAAAATAGAAATGATAGTGATTTTGTATGTAAATTTTAACCCGAATACCAATAAAGCCATTATCACGAAAACAAGACCTACGGTTTTGGACTTGAAACCGATCTGGTGGAGTTTTCTTCATAGAATAATGGATAATACTTTTGATAATTTGGGGAAAAATGCAGGGCCGGATTAACATCCTGCCTAAAAAGAGAACCTTAAGTGCTACAGCTAAAATATCAATGCATGGAATGCAAAATAACACGACTGCTTTAATTTGAATCAACTCCTGGCAGTTTTTAGCGGTTTTCGGCCGCTTTTTGGCGGTTCCTTCCTAAAATGGCAAGTTCTAGAGCTTAAAATTTGGTACCTAGTTATACCAATAAAGCATGGAATGAAAAATGACACTTATGGTTGAAATCGAATTCACTCTTGATAGTTTTTTGCCGCTTTTAGCGGTTTTAATGATTCTGGCATAAAAAGAAAACGGAAATAGCTAGAGACTTGACTTTTTTTTTATTATGTCAATTTTATGTATTGTATACGTCTCGATTTTTTTATTATAGGAAAGGAAAGTCGTGAGATGTTCACACTAGAATTTTCATCCTATATCTTCTTCTCTCTTCGTTTCTGGACGCCAATAATTACAATATTTTAGCTCCCTCTATCGGGCGAGAACCGATGTCGTTCAAGACACAAGTATCCTTACTTGACTAGCAAGCAAGACTGTTTTGATTCACTTTTATTAAACAAGATTTCATCAAACAAAAAGTAGTTGATATATACGAGCACTTTCCACTAAAAAATCCATGCATTTAGATGACTTGAACGCATCACGCCTTTTGTATTACTAGGTAGGTATATGTACGTCACTGTTATTTTAGGCAACACAGTTTCTGATAATTGAGGAAATTACAGTTTCAAAAAATAGGTTTATACACACATTTTTCCGCAAATTATCAAAAGTATTAACCATTCCNTTTTTTTCAGCTAGTAAAATAATAAAGCCATGTGTCAATATATATAGGATTATTGCTAATATTAAGGTTATTTATTAAAATAATAAACGAAAATTTAGCATGGAAATTTAGGGGACATACATAAAATTTGGGGGAGCTACACAACAAATTTAATATATTTTCTTTTATTTTTTTTGGGGGGGGGGTATTTTTTTTCAGCTTGTCAAATAATAAGGCACAAGTGTCATTTGGCAGAGTTTTTCATGTACGTGGAACAGCTGCACTCGTTAGAGCTGAAAAATTATATGAATGTAATTATTAAGCAGGTTTTGTTAATATCATAATGATGGCTAGGTGCGTAAACAAAATATGTTTTTGAAGTCGATTGACGTCATTGCCAAAGGAAAACACTTGTTTGGTTCTGCTAGTTAAATTGTGTAAGTAACAAATGTAACATTTCATTATGTTTGATTTATGACCCAATTTGGACGCCTTCGGTTAGGTTTTCAAGAGATTAATACGACCTATAAGCCAACGATCATACCACGTTGAATACACCAGTTCCTGTCAGATCACTGAGTTAAGCAACGTCGGGCGTGGCCATTGCTTGGATGGGTGACCACTTGGGAACACTACGTATCGTTGGTTCTTTTTTCCAGAACAACCCAGGCTGGGTGAGGTCAATGTGGGTAGCTGATTTGCAAGTTTCCAGCGAATCGAGGGTAAAACCCCCGTCTTGAATGACCAATAGATGTTAAAGAGACGTTAATTATTAAAAAATTAAAAAATTAAAAAATAAAAAAATACGACCTCTATATTGGCAAATGACGTCCTCACGATGGCCAGTTCTATGCACCAGGACGACCTGGAATGCACACCATCACAGTTCCAGCCAAGGGCCATCAAAACTTTTTCGGTTACCTCAGATTATCAACCTATTTCTACCATTTTTCTCGTCCTCACGAAAGCTGAATCTATGCACCAGGGCGATCTGGAATTCACACCATCTCAGATCCAGCCAAAGGCCATTAAAACCTTTTCGGTTACCTCATATCATCCTGCTTCTACTATTCTTCTAAGCCTGTATGTAAAAATGGTCATATTGGTGATTTTAAGCGGAACTTGCAACAACAACAACACCGACAACATCAACACTGACAACATCAAAACCGACAAGAACAACACCGGCAACATCAACACTGACAACAACAACACCGACAACATCAACACTGACAACAACAACAACGCGACAACATCAAAACCGACAAGAACAACACCGGCAACACCACCACCACCAACAACAAGAACATCAACATTATTGTTTTTGAATGGCGATTAATTATGGTTACCGTTTAACGATTGGAATCTGTTGTTGTTTACCTGCGGCGGAATGTATCGAGGGACGTTATAATTTTGAGAGGATCCGTTATATTTCGTTGATTGGGTAGTAATAGAGGTTTTGATGTCCTTCTTATAACGAGAAGTGGCATCACTTTGAAAATCGTTGGTTAGCACATTAAGCGCTTCATAGATTCATGATTATAAAAATAATTCACCAAACTTTCAGAAACAGAAATGAATTCTGAAAGGAGTTCGACTTCTCCATTAAAATCTGGGCTCATTCTGAGATGATCAGCTTTCAATTCGGGTCTACCCTTATTTGAATGTGTAGCCATGATAATTTTGTTTGTATTCTCGGAAATAAAAAGATTATTAAAATGTCTCTCGAAGAGATTTGAAACATCGGACTCCGTTTGGTCTGTTATTTTGGAAAACCCTCGATAATAAAAAATATAAACTTACGAAATACCTAATTCCGATTGTTATTAAAAAAAACAGTTAATAAAATAAATCAGAGCAACGCTGAATAGTATAATTTAATAATAATAAAACAGATTGAATTAATGAAATACATAATTAATAAAATAAATAAATAGAATAATGAAACTCTTAATAACTGGGAATGTCCGCGATGGACTGCAGGCAGATGGGGACTAACTGGAGAAATGATGAAGTCAGAGAATACTGAATAGACAGATCAGCAGTGCAAGCAGCATTTGCTGCTGTAATTTGTATGTCAAATTTAGGGTCTAATTACGTCCCAGATTTGGAATCGTTATTAGAAAAAAAATTACCACCCTATTTTTTTTTGGGTGGGTGGNGGGGGGGGGGGGGGGGTTAGCCAATAAAATATAAACCCATATGTCACATTGGCAGAATTTTCTAAGGAGAATTGTAAAATACTACCTACTTACAAACTGGATCTAATTGAAAATCATTTGGCGATTCATGATTATAAAAATAATTCACCAAACTTTCAGAAACAGATATGAACTCTGCAAGGAGTTCGACTTTTCCATTAAAATCTGGGATCATTCTGAGGTGCTCTAGATGTACAGGAAGTCCCTAGATATTTTGATGATGAGTGAATCAGTCAGTGAGTATCCAAAAGTGCAAACTTTGAAATTATCTCCTGCCTGGGTTAAAATAAACTTTTGAAGTTTATCCTGTAGTATTGTACTATACTACGGAATGTGTGTTCAAAATTTAAATGACCTATCCCCTGTAGAACCGGATATCTGACCGTGTGAAAAACATGGTGAATTGCTTCGTGTAAAGATACGCTGGTGCTACATTTTGAACTCTAGGTCTTTCAGATCTCTCTTTGGGGCTAAAGAAACCGCTTGTAAAAAGAACGAAAACTGTCAAAAATGGATTCAACCATGAACTTCGTGCTTCCTTCATTAGGCACAAAAAACGGAAAAAACCCCAAGGGTGTATTTGACTGCACCCAAATGTGTAGAGGCACAATTAGAGCCCAGATGTCAGATGGGACCTATATAATAAACCTATCCCCTGTAGAACCGGATATCTGACGGTGTGAAAAACATGGTGAATTGCTTCGTGTAAAGATACACTGGTGCTACATTTTGAACTCTAGGTCTTTCAGATCTCTGATTTTTTTTCGGGATACCAAATTTCAAGTCTCTAATTCTTGAGATATCTGGTTCACAGACAAACATTCAGGCGGACAAACACGGACCAATGACGGAAACTCGAGATTTATGCTCTGGGGACCTCAAAACGTGTTTTAGCATTCAAAACTGATGTACATCGAAAATTTCAGCCCACTACAATAATTTCGTTATTATAGAATAAGGAAAATAAAAAGAGTGGAAATTTTTGACTTCTGATCCTATGCCTAATTTTTCCAGTTCTATACAATTACAATCTCACAAAAAACTCTCATTGAAAAAAGGCCAAGTTCCAACTACTCTTCCAAAACGAGCATAATTCCGCTCATGAACGGTGTGACATTGATATCTATTATTATATCTATACCACACTTAAATTTATTATTACACTTCCTTCTGTCTCACTTAAAGTAATATCGACTTTACACATGATCAGTTTTTTGTTTCAGGAGAATCGCAAAATACCTACTAACTTTTCACAAAGTGGCCAAGTGTACATTTTAGGTGAATCTATATTTCTTTGAAGGTGGTATTACTTTAAGAGAATTGAGACAGAATAAAGTGCAATAATAAATTCAAGTGTGGGATGAAGAGTAGCAAGAATAAGCTTTGCCCCAATAATAGATATCACACTACGTTCATGGGCGGAATTTTTTGGAAGTGTGGTTTAAACTTGGCTTTTTTTCAATGATAAAAATGTAACTATTTCTTTAGCTGTTTTTTTTTCTTCTTATTTTTTTCAATTACACTACCTACATATGGGAAACAAGGAAATGGTTGTGTTAAGCGGACCCAGATGTCGTACTTTTGGGTTTAGCGGACCCAAATGTCAAAAATAATACTATAATGAAACCAATATTGGTTTCATAATAGTATTCTTTTCAATACTGAGAGGGTATTATACGTTGATATTATACGTTTCAAGGTACGTATATATATTAGAATCCAAAAATCGAATAAAAAAAAATCCGTTTGTCCACCGTCGTAGTGATGGATGAAATTTTGCGCATAAGTCTTGGTTGGGGTCTAATTGTGCGCCGGTTTGCAATCGAACTTAACGCTTTTTAGCGGTTTTTATTAATTCTGCCTAAAAAGAGAATGGTAAGAGACAGAGATTTGGTATATGTATCTATGTCAAATTTAGGGTCTAATTGCGCCCCCTTTTTTTGGGAGGGGGGAATTTCTTTAGCCAATAAATTCATGTGTCACATTGGCCGAGTAATTTATAATGTATCTTATTCCATGGAGTTATAGCACTGAGAGTTAAAGAGTTTGAATTGTGATATTTGCGCGTTTAATTGAATTTAATTATATGTGTATTAGGTACACCTGCATTTTACAAGATTTTGTGCATCTCCTTCCCTAAATTGGAACTGTTTTGGAGCACGGGGAGTGAAAGGTTTGGAATGTAAATATTATTCCGTTTGATTGCATGTAATCCCTTCTTTGTGCTAGATTTCAGTGTTTCATCAGTTTAAACTACATCACAAAACGTTCTAAGACCTTCCCTAAAGCTACACCGTTTTCGAGTACTTAGAGTAACAAAGTTGAAACTTTCAAAATTTTCCCTTTAATTGGATGTCAATTGCCAATTAGTGCCAAATTTCAGACCTCTAGATATACAGGAAGTGCATAATACATTTGATAATGTGTGAATCAATCTGTGAGTATCCAGAAATGCAAGTTTTGAAATTATCTATCTGCGGAAGGGGTGGTCAACAACTTTACCTACCTTTTTTATATAACGACTTTGGAACCCATTGTACTCCGAAAAAGGAACGCATAAAGTTGAAAAAGACTTTTTCGGCAGAATCCAAATTTTGAAAATGTACTTTCTCTGTTTTCCCTAAAATTCTGCAAAATATTCGATAACCGTATAAGTATAAACTAACCTTTAAGACCAAGATTGAACTTTAGTTTACTATGGCCTTTGATTTTTTTCAAAAAACAAAGTGATATCTCTCTATTTTTCGAAAAATAAAACAACACAAAAAAAAAATCAGCTTATTTTTTGGAACAGCGTAGTTTTCCAAATTTATTTATGACTTGAAAACGGTGACAAGGGAATGAGGATATAATATTATGTAAACATACTTATGTATATGCATCATACCTAGGTACCTAAAATTATTTTCTTAACAGATTAGTATTTATGACAAGGGAATGAGGATATAATATTATGAAAACATACTTATGTCTATGCATCATACCTAGGTACCTAAAGTTAAGTTTGAGATGCACTCTTTCTTGAGTTCATTTTGGCCGTCAGCTGTTTGAAATCTGAGCGCAGTTCATTTAAGTAATTTCAGATCGATACCATCAAAGCAGATTTCGAAATGCATTTAAGAAAGATCCGCACAAGATCGACTCGAAAGCCACATTTAAATAATTTCAGATCGATACTATCAAAGCAATTTGTGAGATGCATTAAAGAAAGAACTGCACAAGATCGACTCGCGAGCCACATTTAAGTAATTTCCGATCGATTCTATTGAAGCAGTTTGTGAGATCCATTAAAGAAAGAGCCGCACAAGATCGACCCGCAAGGCACATGCGGCTCGTGAACCACGTCATGGCCACCCCTGTATTGTGCTATACTACGGAATGTATGGTCAAAATTTCAATAACCTATTCCTTGTAGAACCAGATATCTGACGGTGTGCAAAACCCGATAAATTGCTTCGTGCATTAAGATACCTACACTGGTTCTTTCTGGAACTTGACCTGGCGCACTGCCGTGTTAGATAGATATACAGTTTTTTTTTCTCTTAAAAACGTCATTAGGTGTCAGAATTTTAACAATGCCAGTCAACAAAATGGTCTGCTCAAGGAATCAACTCTACAACTTTTGCCTTCTATTGGCGAGTTTATTCTACATAACAGATGCTGTGACTATTCCCGATTATGTATATGTCAAGTATCTTAGAGGTAAGTACCCGATTTTTCAAATTTTAGTACCTAAGTAAAATGTTTCATTAAAATTTCAATGAATTATAGGTAATTTGAAATTTTCATAAGATAAATAAAAATCAAATTTTTGTTTCAGTAAAAATGCATTTAATTAAAATTTTAATAAGTAAAAAGATTTTTATAAAATTTTAATATTAAAAAGATTGGGACCAGACAGATACTAGAGGAAGGACGCCTTCGCGGAATAGTCCCTATGTAGAAATACCGGGTTATTTCTACATAAAACACGTGACTTTTCTTTTTGATCGGCATCACTCATTATGAGGTAAAATGTCAGAGAGGCAGGAGTGAATATTTTAGGTGTGTCTAAAGTTTTAAGGTGTTGTTTTTAAAAATAATTTTGACAACTTAAGTAAAGATTGTGGAACTTTTTTTATACTAAAATGTGCAGTTTTTATTGTAATATTTTTCTGGCTCATCCGTTTATTTTTAATCTCTTTTGTTTTTACATATATATATATATATTTTTTTTAAATTAGAATGCCCTAATTCGGAATGTTTTGGGGTACCATATACGGAATAGAGTTTTGAATTAGGACCTATTTCGAATTAGGAACTATTCTGAATTAGGAACCCTTTTGATTTGTGTGTCTTGTAAAATATCTCCCCTAATGTTTTTATTTCTGATGCCGCCAAAGCCTTCGCATGCGAGGCCTGCAAAGGGAATGACAAAGAACAGGCAATACAACAGGAAAATATGGAGAAAGCGATCAATGCTGTTAGCAAATTGTTTGGTCTTCCCAGAACAACATTGTTGAGACTGTCAAATCCCAAGAATGGTGATGGCCGTACAGCTTCCTCAACTAACATTGGGAGGCCACAAGTACCTACTAGGTGTTCGGTTGGTCGAGTATTGCCTGAATATGGAAGGCGTGTTCTATGGTCTTACCCGAGGGGACTTCAAGAGAATGGCTCGAGAACAACTTACAATTATAAAAAAATATGTTATTTTTTATATACCAAATTTGGATTGTATTTGAACAGGACTTTTTGAATTTTTTGGCAGAATCCAAATTGTGGAAAAGTACTTTCTTTGTTTTCCCTAAAATTCTCCAAAATATTAGATAACCGTATAAACTAAATTTTAAGACCAAGATTGAGCTTTAGTTTACTATGGACTTTAAAATTTTCTCATTAATTAATTTTTTTTCTGAGCAACTATAATAATAATAATAATAAACCTTTTATTGGGAAATTAAAGAAAAAGTAAATCAACCAATTTTTTTTTTTTTTTTTTCTATCCCAAATCAGCCTTGGGCTGAGGTATTGAAATTTTTGTATTAAATACAATTTATTCTATGTAGAACCCTTGTTTTTATTTCATATTTTTCATTCGAAATCCCAATCATTCTTCTTTCACTCTTATTATATTTTTTCCTTCTATTATCTCTTACATTTATTCTTTTCGTTTATATTTTGTTTCACTCATTCATCCTCACTCTAGCATACACATCTCTCATTCTCATAGGCGTAGCTACGGGGGGGGGGGCAATAATTTNGCTAGGGGGGGCAATAATTTTGGACCTTACACTAGATATTTCGAGTTTTTTTATTTCCTACCGTTTTTTCTTACTGTCCATTAATTTAAGTAGATTTTCATTTGGATAAAACGCCGCCCCAATCCCAAATGTTTAAAAAAAAATATATAAAATAAAAAAGCTGACCAGTATAAAAAGTAAGAAAAGAAGTACCTCTTGTCGGCTTCTTTGATCTCATTTGTTTGATTTGATTTTTGAATGTTTTTCTATTTTGTCTCCTAGAGTGTAGACAGTTATGTTTTGACTGCATGAAGTGAGAGGGGGAAGGGAGACTTCAGTCGTCAGTTAGTTACAATTTGCGTTTGAGTTCGGATCTAAGTTTCGTCC
>CM022881.1:4708464-4718680 GCA_012654025.1 Pachypsylla venusta
AAAATTGTATGCTAACAGTAAAGAACAAATGGAAAAACTCGTTAACATCACTGAGAAATTTAGCACTGATATCCAAATGGAATTTGGCCTAGAGAAATGCAAAACCATAAATATCACTGATGGTAATTTAACAAGCAATGGAGGTATAATTACAACTGAAAATCAAATGATAGAATCCTTAGACGAAACAGACAGCTATAAGTATCTTGGATTTTTACAACTGAAAGGGATAAAACAGAAAGAAATAAAAGAAGCCTTGAGACAGAAATTTGTAAAGAGACTGAACTTAATATTGAAAAGAAAATTGAATACCTATAATAAAATCAAAGCTATTAACACCTATGCCATGCCAATCTTACCCTACTCTTTTGGAATTATCAACTGGACTAATACCGATTTAGAAGAACTGGAAAGGAAATTACGGGTAGCATTAACAAAAAATAGAATGCGTCATCCGAAAGCAGCAATCGAGAGAGTATGCATACCACAAGAACTGGGAGGCCTAGGCATAATAGATATCAAGAAATCCCACGAAACAAATTAACCGACTAAGGAAATATTTTTATAGTAAAAACAACATAAAACTATATGAAATCATAAACCTAGCGGACAGTTACACACCGTTGGAATTGAGAAATAGAGAAGAACAACCAGAAAACCAAAACATACAAGACAAAATAGAACAATGGAAAAGAAAACCAATCCATGGAAGCCATCCACATGAAATTGAACAACAACACATAGACACAAAAGCATCAAACTATTGGCTGAAGAGAGGAACGCTCTATGGAGAAACGACTGGCTATATGATGGCCATACAGGATAGGGTCATTGCAACAAGGAACTACAGGAAACACATAATCAAGGAAAGCAACATCACAGATACCTGTAGGAGATGTGGCAAAGGAGGAGAAAACATTGAACACATTACGGGAGGATGTTCAAGCTTGGCTCCAACTGACTATACTAAACGCCACAACAATATAGCCAAAATCATATTTCTAGAGTTAGCTAGTAAAGCCAACCTCGAGACCCAAAAATGCCCCTACTACAAGTATGAACCCCCACCAGTGCTTGAGAATCGAGATATCAGGCTATATTGGGACAAAAATATATTAACAGATATCACCATTGCAAGCAATAGACCAGATATTGTCTTATACAATAAAAAAAATAAAAGAGCCGAATTAATTGACATAGCAGTACCGCTAAATAAGAATCTACAAGAAACATATAGCAGAAAAATAAACAAATACATGGAGCTAGCAATTGAACTTAAACAACTATGGAATATTGAAGAAGTGAAGATTAGACCAATAATATCAACCCCAGGAATCATAATGAACGCAACACTAAAACAAATGGAGGACCTCAATATCAAGCATCTCGTACCAAGAATACAACAATCTGCCATCCTAGACATATGTCACATAGTGAGAAAGTTTATGAATCAGGATTAGTGCTGATATATTAACTAGCCATGCCCTTGTACTTGAATACCGGGTATAGGCTGAAAACCCAACGGAAAATCAAAATCATTGGAGAAAAATAAAGGACGGATAATAATATTAATAGTACGAGTATCTGTCTGGAACCAAGAGCTTTTACAACAAAGTAGATACTAATTACACCGCTCCCTGCCATATTGAGCCCCTGAAACTTTTCTTTCGTTTTAGATAGGAAAATATAATGTGAAACAACGAAACGAGTACAAAATTTTCGTACATACTTTTGCTTAGACTAATTTAATAATAATAAATATTTATATTTTTTCTGGAAAGAAAGATTTTTTAATTATTTAAATTTTCGTCGTCCGACTATTTCATTTTGAGAATTGAAATGAATTGAAAGCAATATAAATATAAAGTTAAAATTGGCCAAATTTTGTATCCGAATATCGGGTCTTTTAATTTAGTTGTTTCTTAGCGCTTCTTTTATATGATGTTGATGAGGCCTTCAGGATTTCCGTTCTTCGATATATTTTTATTGCTTTCAATTCATTTTAATTCTCAAAATGAAAAAGTCGAAGGACGAAAATTTAAATACTTAGGTAATTAAAAAAATCTTTCCTACAAGAAAAAATATAAAGTCTTCAAAGACATTCATATTAATACAAAATGCATTAAGTGCTATCTATAAACAATCTACTCATTAAGAAATTTATTTTATCATATTTTATTTTATATTATCAACTTTCATGATGAATTGTATCTCTGAATTTGAATACCATTAATATGCGTCAAAATAAAAATATATCGAAGAACGGAAATCCTGAAGGCCTCATCAACATCAGATAAAAGAGGCGCTAAGAAACAACTAAATTACAAAACCCGATATTCGGATACAAAATTTGGCCAATTTTAACTTTATACAATTTATATTGCTGTCAATTCATTTCAATTCTCAAAATAAAATAGTCGGACATTCATATTAATAACAATAAATATAGATAATAATAAATAGTTATTAGGACAATTTTAGTCGATTTTATCCACGAATTTCAAAATTTCCATTTTTTAACTTTATTTTGAATATGCGAAAATTTCTCATCGTGTTGATTCAAAATTGTAGGCACAAAGTAAGGCGGCAATTTTTTTCCATATTTTGTGCTTAGAAACTGTATAAAATATTTTCCTCGTGTCATACGGGGTTATACCTATTTTTGATTTGATAGTCAAGTTTGAAAAATATTCCATCGCCAATAAATGTTTATGTAAATGTTTTGGAACGGAAGCCATAACTTCATCTTCATCAAAATTTCAATGATATATTTTGGGAGTGATGTTGTTTAAGAGCAGTTACAACAAAGTACTAATTACAACGCTACCTGCCATATTGAGCCCCTGAAACTTTTCTTTCGTTTTAGATAGGAAAATATAATGTGAAACAACGAAACGAGTAAAAAAAAATCGTTTGATCGGTTTTCAATATGGCGGCCATTTTGATTTTTTTCCAAAACTCAATTCCCTACACAAAATCACGAATAACTTTTTATAGGCCAGCAGTATAAAGTGGTTTTGACCCTTAAAACAAGAAAAAAATTGCATTAAGAAATATTTCCGTCAATTTTTTAAGAAAAAATATTTTGTCGAACTTTTTCAAGCCAAAAATCCAAAAATCTTTCGGAAAAAATATTTTCCCAATGTTTTGCACTGAAATTTTACATAAAAATTGTAACAGGAATCCTTGTGGAACTTATATGGAATAATTACTCATATCTGTTTAATGACACCAATATCGCTTGATTATTCAAAGGACTTGAAGAGTATGATTTTTAGCACCACAAAAAAGGTCATATTTTGACGACAATTTTAGCTTTTTCCTTATAACATCCGAACGATGAATTTTTTGAAAATGTAACCTTCGTCAAACTTAACAAGCATTATATTTTACGTCGAATATCACTCTCAAAAATTAAATTCGGTCCAGTTGTTTGGTCAGAATTGGCAGTCAATTTTAAGTTTTATGATAAAAACCTATTTTTCCGGACAAAGGTACCTACGGAGTGCCGGACTAATTCAAATATTATCTCTAGGGAGCTGCGACAAAATCCGAAGGTTGTCAAAGGTAATTCAAATATATTTTTTTACTATAGAGTTGCAACAACAGACGAAGGCTGCCAAATCTATTTAATATGATATTTTCACCAGAGAGCTGTGACAACAGCCGAAGGCCGAAGGCTTCCAAATCCAATTGAAATAATATATTCTTGGAGATCTGCGACAACATTCAAAGGCTGCCCAATCCATTTTCAAAAATATTTTCACTGAAGAGCTGTGATAATGGCCGGAGACTGCCACCGTAAATTGATATAATATTTTCATCAAATACCGGACACATCATCCGTGTCGGGTATTTCCAAATTCTTAGAGTAAAGGACGATAAAGTTTATTACGGTTTTCCGTACCTTTATTTATTGTTGATGCTGAAAATCCTAAAATTTTGTTTCGTCCCGGAGAAAAAAGAAATTTTTTAAGAGGTGGGATCTGAAACAATAGAGCACTCAGAGAGAGAGAGAGAGAGAGAGAGAGAGAGAGAGAGAGAGAGAGAGAGAGAGAGAGAGAAAAGATTCTTAGCTGTCGAAAGTCCCCAGAAACCGTTTCTTACAATATGATTTCTTGATGTTAAGGCACTCTGAGGATCATTTCGGAATTTGTTTTTATCGTATACCTCATGAGGTAAATTTGCGCCCAATTCTGAAATTCGGCCACTTTCTTAGTGACCGAACGCCCCGGAGTATGTTTCTTTACGACGCATTTTTGAACTCAGGGCACTCATTCTGGCGTTTCAATTTTTCGTGTACCTTGTGAGGTGAATTTTTGCCCATTTTCGATTTATAGCGGGTCTGTAGCTTCTAAACGCCCCCGGTATGGCAACCAAGAAAGTAGGATGTGACATTAAGTAACCAATGCACTACCAGCTACCAGCCCATAAGTCAAAATGTTTATACCTTTTGAGGTAAGATATAGATAGCCAGCTCCCGAACTATATAGACCTATGGATAGAAATTTGGTTTCGATTTTTCAGGTCTTGTTGATGAGCGATTAAACTTCGCATGCGATAGGCATTTAAATTCCCGTTATGGAAGAGTTAAACACGTTATCATTGTCCATAATGATTCATATAGTCCTCCTCTACACAATTCTCCCGTTTGGGCCAATACAGCGGCTGTTCCGTATAAATTAAATGATGAATCACAACTGGAGCAACTTCTCTTAGATTTGGAATCATTAAATAAAGAAATTATTGGAACTTCTCTTCTTTCCAATCTTGAAAATTTCTTTCGGTAAGTCTTCTTACAAAAATCTCCAGTTGATTAACTCAAATGAACCAAAGCACTGTCCTGAGCAGGGGCGTAGCGAGGGTTGAAACTGTGGGGGGAGGGGGGGTAATGTGTATAAAAATGCCGACTCACAACTGCAATTTGCCGACTGCATTAATATAATGCAGGAATGAAATTATTAAATTCTTTGAGTGGGTATGAATTATCACTGAATTTTATTATGAAATTGTTGATTTATATTCTCAATTCTCTCTCTCAATAGAGCAAGAGAGCTTGACCTCTAATATAGAGCAAGAGAGCTTGACCTCTAATATTCTGATTCTAATGTAAACATCCTGTATATAGAATATTATGATTCTAATGTAAACATCCTGTATATAGACAGCGACATTTCCCCTTATTTTTATTTCTCCTTCTATAATATACGAGAACGTCGTAGGTTGTTTACGAAGAATTTATAGAATGCGTACTGCGTATTTACTTCCCCATTCGAGAACATGTAGAAAAATCTTTTATTCGGGATCGTTCTAGAAAATCGTTTTGAATCTATAAAAGGGACTTCGCCTGGAGATTTGTGTCAGTTTCTATAGTCAGTCAGTTTTAGTTCAGTGATAAGTTAGTTTTAAAAGTGAAGTCAGTATTTATAGTTGTTTTTAGCGAGTGATTTATTTGTGAATTTTTCGTGTGTGAATTACGTAGTTTTCTCGCGTGTTTTGAATACGGTACTTGAGAAGTTAAACAGTATACGAATTTTTGTAAACCATTTAATTGTGTTTTCTTTAATAAAGTGTTTTAGGTTTCTTTTCTATTTTTTTTTTTTTTTTTTTTTTTTTTTTTTTTTTTTTTTTTTTTTTTTTTTTTTTTTNTTTTGAGGTAGTTAACGTGCTTTTAATCAACGACTACTTAATCCTCGAAGTGGGATTAAGTATGGTGTCGTGCGTTAATTAGAGACAGTTTTTTGAACAATAGTCTACAACAATATAAAAAATGCTGTAATAGTTGAAGTATAATTTAACATACATTGTACTAATTACAGCGAATTGGTGACATAAATGTACAAAAGACAAGATAACAATACGCAGAAATATTGATTTCATGAATCTATGTGCCTCGAATCGACATATTGTTCAACGGCAGATTCGAATTCTGCCGTATTTTCTGAACAAATCAATAAAAGTTTGTACAAAGCGCACCACGCGGGACCACGTGGTCATGTAGACAATATGCTCTATTTAGATAGATCTTGTGCCGTGCCGTTCGTCGTACCGCGCCAACATCTGAGCTTTGCCTTAATATTGATTTCTGTTTCAATCCTGTTGTGTCTATCTAGGTTCAAAAAGGATTATGATTTGTATGGGAAAAAGAAGTTTAGAAAATATTTCTACCGAGAGTATTTCCCATTAAATTTAAGAGAGGATTTTCCACTGCAAAGTTTATTAGCGCTTCACTTCATTGTAAATACTCTTTCTGAAACATATCCCGATATCGACAAAAGTATCTTCTTGAGTGCGGTACACCTTGATGTTCCAAAAGATGATTTCGGTTCATTGATATCAGACGAGACCGGATATCCAATTTCGAACTATTTCAAATATTATGCAGGTAAGTGAAAAAAATCTGTAATTGTAGCATAGTCGCTGACGGCGCTATGCGCTTTGAAAAGTTAATATGCTGGTCTATATAAATTTTGTGATTTTATTATCTCTGAGCTTTGCCAGTCAGTTCAAACATTATTAAAATACTTAACCCCGTCTTGAATGATCAATAGATGTTAATGAGACGTTAAGCCATTTGTCTTTCTATATTTTACTTGGTGTCAGGTGATCTATATAAAAAAAATGGAATTTAGAGTACCAAAAGAAAATTATAGATAAAGACAATAATGTGTGTAGAATATGGGAAATATTTAGGAAACAATTTTCGAGATTTCTTTTTGCTTCGGACAATAATGAAAGAGATGAAAAAAACAAGATTGCTATTCTGTTGAACATTGCCGGAGAGGATATAGAAGATATCTATGATACTTTGAAGTTGGACGAAAAATGTGAAACATATGATGATGTGGTCAGTCAGTTGGATGACTATTTTAGACCAATGAAAAATGTTGTATTTGAGAGATTTATGTGTCTCACTCATGAAATGGAAAATGATCAAACTATGGATGCTTTTGTAATACAATTAACAAAATTGGCTGACACTTGTGATTACGTTGAAAAAGAAAGCATGATTCGGGACAAATTGGTCATGAGTGTCAAGGAGAAGAAACTAAAAGAATTGTTTCTGAAAGAAAAAACCTTAACCTTACAAAGTTCTTTGGAAACTGCCAAACGATTTAATGTGACAAGAGATCAACTTGAGAAAATTCATAAGTCCACTTAAGATAAAAATTAAATAATTCCTTGGTTTGCCTTAGAATTTAAGGTTAAGTGTGTCAGTTGTCAGACTACTTAAGGTAGATAATTAAATAATTCCTTGGTTTGCCTTAGAATTTAAGGTTAAGTGTGTCAGTTGTGAGACTACTTAAGATAAAAATTAAATAATTCCTTGGTTTGCCTTAGAATTTAAGGTTAAGTGTGTCAGTTGTCAGTCTACTTAAGATAGATAATTAAATAATTCCTTGATTTGCCTTAGAATTTAAGGTTAAGTGTGTCAGTTGTCAGTCTACTTAAGATAAAGAATTAAATAATTCCTTGGTTTGCCTTAGAATTTAAGGTTAAGTGTGTCAGTTGTCAGTCTACTTAAGATAGAGAATTAAATAATTTCTTGGTTTGCCTTAGAATTTAAGGTTAAGTGTGTCAGTTGTCAGACTACTTAAGATAGATAATTAAATAATTCCTTGGTTTGATTAGTAATTTATATAAAATTTTGTACAAAGGTGTTTCAAATGTTCTCTGAGAGCTATTAATTATCAAGGAATCAATTAATATAGAAAGAAGGAAGGACAAGTAATTATTCTTCTAGTGCTTTAATTTGACTATTTTTAATAAAAATTATGAGAAAACTGTCTTCAAATATAATTTTTTTCAGCTACCATCGCCATTTCTTTGGGAGAGGAAGATGACGAACCCAGAGACGGGTACATATTGTTGGAACCTGGACTTAACCATCCAAAGCCGATGAAAATAATGAAAGGGAAAAAGACTAGTGAGTTGATAATATCATAAGAATGGCAAAACAGGGGCGGAATTAAGGCTATATCTTGAGGGGCAGTGAAGCACTTTTGGAGGGGATACTTCCGGCGGGTATGAGATACCCCCCCCCCAGNATCCCCCCCCCCAGGTACAGGGAGGTTCGGGGGGACTCTGCCGGGAAAGTTTTGTATAATTAGGAGTCACAAGTAGATATCGTCACATATATGTACCAAGGACTACATGAGACATATGGGCACCACGAATTCGGCGACAGACGTACTCCCACAGGTAACCCCATTACACATATACTGCCACAGGTAACCCCATTACACATATACTCCCACAGGTAACCCCATTACACATATACTCCCACAGATAACCCCATTACACATATACTCCCACAGGTAACCCCATTACACATATACTCCCACAGGTAATCCTATTACACATATACTCCCACAGGTAACCCCATTACACATATACTCCCACAGGTAACCCCATTACACATATACTCCCACAGGTAACCCCATTATACATATACTCCCACAGGTAACCCCATTATACATATACTCCCATAGGTAACCCCATTATACATATACTCCCATAGGTAACCCCATTACACATATATTCCCATAGGTAACCCCATTACACATATACTCCCACAGATAACCCCATTGCACATATACTCCCACAGGTAACCCCATTACACATATACTCCCACAGGTAACCCCATTATACATTTACTCCCATAGGTAACCCCATCAAATTCTACGAGTTTTTGGCCCGATGTTCCTCCATAAATTCTAGAATCGTACGAGGTTTGCTCCCGTAAAAAATTGCGAATTTCCCACTTCAATTGTTCAATCGTACGAAGTTTGTTTTTATACATCCAAACCTTGATTTAACCTAAAAGGCATGTTAAGTCACATGTTCTGTTTCGTTCCGGATACCACTTGTTACGTCACGGACGTAACAATTAGATCCTGTTGGAACCTTAGACATCTTTATTTGGGGTCACATCAAAGCTCGGGTGTATGCGGATAAGACTCCCACAACGATTGCAGAAATGAAGAAGGAATTTTGGGACAACGCGCTAAGCTTGATGTGACCATCTGTGGACCTCTTTCATAGGAAAATAGGAAGATATCAGTAAAATCATACATAATATAAAATAATGTTTTAATAAAATTTTGTAAACATCAAATTATTCCCTGTCCATGAAACACCGTATACAGGGTGAGTCATCAGGGGGTATGGAATACCCCCAGGTGCAGGGGGGTCAGGGGAAGATGCTTGTGCCGGGAAAATTTTGAATAATTAGGAGTCAAACTAAATATGCAATGTTGTTTCATACACGAGTGACTATTGCGACTAAAACTATAACATTTTTGAACAGCATCATGCAATTTTTCAATGGAAATTATAAAAAAAATCAAGTTAGCGTGAGATGAGCTTTACGCAAATTGCGAAATGGCCGACGTTACTTGCAGGCGCATGCGCGGATGGGGCATGTAGTTAGTGGCTGGGAATAAAGCCCGCAGGTAACCCCATTATACATATACTCCCACAGGTAACCCCATTACACATATACTCCCACAGGTAACCCCATTACACATATACTCCCACAGGTAACCCCATTACACATATTATACTCCCACAGATAACCCCATTACACATATACTCCCACAGGTAACCCCATTACACATCTTCCACAGGTAACCCCATTACACATATACTCTCACAAGTAACTCCATTACACATATACACCCCACAAGTAACCCTATTACACATATACTCCCACAGGTAACCCCATTACACATATACTCCCACAGGTAACCCCATAATAATAAAGCAAAAATGTTGATATCTTGTGTTTTATAGAATTTGTCGAGGGAGAAAATGGAAGCAAGATTCGATTCAAATTTTGGTCTCATAATGAGAATTATATTTATAGCATAGTAAAAGATCGGAAATCAACAGATACTATCGACCAATTCATCTACATAGGCCAACCTTACTGTTCACCCTTTATTACCACTGAAAAGATTAATCTTCTGAGTAAAAAAAAATATATGTATAAACGAAATGCAGATGGTCAACAGATAGCTGGCTTTGATTTTTGGATTGATAAAAAAAAATGGATCAACCGAGTTCAAGCATATAAACCTTCTTTGGAATGGCCAACTGTACATCTTTTCATGAATGATCCACTTACAGGAAAAGAAATCCTAAGTTTGGATATATCCGTAGATAAGGTAAATCCCACAAAAAAACACTTCGTGTAAAAAAAGGACGTCAAGAG
>CM022881.1:4731498-4745796 GCA_012654025.1 Pachypsylla venusta
AAAAAAAAAAAAAAAAAAAAAAAAAAAAAAAAAAAAAAAAAAAAAAAAAAAAAAAAAGTGTTGTTGTACTCCCCTGACGATCGGATGATCTCGTATATTTCCGATTGCCGGGTGAATCATAGTAACACACACAAAAATAAATCTATTTTGTACATCTCCTCTCATGTAAACTCCTAATCTTCAATCAGTCTTCATTCAACCAAGCTCTGATGATGTGCTCAGGAGAGCACGAAACTAGTCAGCTTTAATCAACATCTTTATTAATTTTACAGTCAAGTGAAGATATAGTATTATATATTACCTACCTCATTATGGTTTTACTTGACATAGTATCCCAATTTAACAAAATTAGAGTGGAAATTTTTGACTTCTGGTCCTATGCCTAATTTTTCCTAATCTATACAATTACAATCTCACAAAAAACTCTCATTGAAAAAAGGCCAAGTTCCAACCACTCTTCCAAAGCGAGCATAATTCCGCTCATGAACGTTGTGACATTGATATCTATTATTATATCTATACTACATAGTGATGGACGCGGTGCGGTGCAAAGTAAAGAATCGTACCGCGCGAAAAAAGCACTGTGCGGTGCAGAGCTAAAACCGCAGGAATTACAAACCGCACCGCAGACCGCGCGGTGATCATTGCATCATGCACCGCTGTGCGAAATGAAAGATTGTTGAAACTAGAGTAGAAACTCGATTATTTCAGTTAATTTTGTCTGTGGTTAGGTAAAATAATCGAGGTTATGTATAAAAGGTGATTTAATCGAAGTTCCATATAAAACAATGAAAAGAGGCCAAAATTTTGATTTTTAAAAACGAAAGGGTTACTTACCATATAACCCTCCCATTTGAAATTTTAATGAAAATTTCAAACAAAAAGTATATCAATGCCTAGGTATTCATTTTTTCTTCTTCTTGACCACGATTGAAAAAAAATTATATTTTTTAAAAAAATTTTTTAAAAAATTCTTCAATGGTGGCCAAAAAAAAACACGGATTTTTCGGGTAATGTAATATATGTGGAAATAATCGAGGTTCTGCTGCAAATCTATTAGCAGAGGTAAAACAAAAGCTCTTACCATTCCCTTTTTAGACATGATTAATGAAAACCGCTAAAAAACGGTAAAAATTGCCGGCTGTATATTTGATTGCATCCAAAAGTTTCGAAGCTTACTGAGACCATTAACTTTTGAGAAATTCTGAAAACCGCTAAAAAACCTCCAAGGGTGTATTCGATTGCACCAAAAGTTTCGGGGTAAAATTAGAGCCTAGATGGGATATATACCTTCAAATTTATTTTGTGTATATCTTGTAGTGCGGTGCAAAAATAAAAAAAATAGGAAACCGCACCGCGCGGTGTGGTGAAATTTTCGAAATATGAAAACCGCGCACAATAAGAAAACCAAAAACAATATGAAAACCAAAAACAGTGCGGTGCGGATTTTCCGTTCGAACCGCACCGCACCGCGCGGTCCGGTGCCGTGATTCACCGCAGCTGCGGGTTTTTTGTCCATCACTAATCCCACACTTTAAATTTATTATTAAACTTTCTTCTGTCTCACATAAAGTAATACCGGCTTTACACTTGGTCAGTTTTTTCTCAGGAGAATCGCAAAATACTACCTTTTCACAAGGAGGCTAAGTGTGAAGGTGGTATTACTTTAAGAGAATTGAGACAGAATAAAGTGAAATAATAAATTTAAGTGTGGGATGAAGAGTAGCAAGAATAAGCTTTGCCCCAATAATCTAGGCGCACGGCAGTGCGCCAGGCCAAGTTCCAAGTCAAGCCTGGCGACTGCAGTGTGTATATTTACACGAACTATTTCATGCTATTTCCGACCCCCCCGTATCTCCGGATCCGCTAAAGCTATGAACATGTTATTTGGTCATTATTACAAGGTCCCATACTTAGACTTACTGTGTTAGAATTGAGGTTGTACATGAAAAGGTAACGGAGAAAAAAGGATCAGAAAAATGCAAAACCACGCTGGTTTTGTGACTCACTCACTCATCAAAATTCAAAAGCACTTCCAGAAAAGCTAGAAAGCTGAAATTTGGTTTGTAGGTGTATTTTCACTTAAAAACACCAGCAAAATCAGAACACTTAAATTGTTTTTTTTTCCGGAGGAAATAGAGATTTCGTAAGAGATGGGATTTATAACTTTAGAGCACTTCGGGAATAGGTAGAAAACTAATATTTGGTATGAAGGGGTACTTCGACTAATATACACCAGAGAAATTATGGGAATACCCAAATTGATTTTCCTTCCGTAGAAAAAAGAGATTTCATAAGAGAGGAGATTTATAACTTTGGAGATCTTTCGGAATAGGTCGAAACTATAATTCGGTATGAAGGGGTAAGTCGACTTCAACCAGCAAAATTATGAGGACACCCAAATTGATTTTCTTTCCGGAGAAAAAAGAGATTTAATAAGAGATGAGATTTATAACTTTAGAGCTCTTTCGGAATAGGTAGAAACCTACAGTTCGGTATGAAGGGGTAAGTTGACTTCAAAACACCAGTAAAATTATGAGAACACCCACATTGTTTTCCTTTTCGGAGAAAAAAGAGATTTCTTAAGAGATGGGATTTATAACTTTAGAGCATTTCTAGAATAGGTAGAAAACTAAAAACCCCATCATCAATTCATCACCATGATATGAAAGGGTATTCCGACTTAAAAACACCAGGGGAATAATTGAAACACCCAATTTTTTTTCCTTCCGGAGAAAAAAGAGATTTCATAAGAGATGAAATTTATAACCTTAGAGCTGTTTCGGAATGGGTAGAAATCTACAATTCCGTATGAAGGGATACTTCGACTTCAAAATACCAGCAAAATTATGAGAACATCCAATTAGTTTTTCTTTCCGGAGAAAAAAGAAATTTCATAAGAGATGAAATTTAAGACCTTGGAGCTCTTTCGGAATAGGTAGAAAACTAAAATTTGGTATGAAAGGGTATTCCGACTTAAAAACACCAGGGGAATAATTAAAGCACCCAATTTTTTTTTTCTTCCGGAGAAAAAAGAGATTTCATAAGAGATGAAATTTATAACAGCTGTTTCGGAATAGGTAGAAATCTACAATTCCGTATGAAGGGGTAATTCGACTTCAAAATACCAGCAAAATTATGAGAAAACCCAATTAGTTTTTCTTTCCTTAGAAAAAATAGATTTCATAAGAGATGGAATTTATAAATTTAGAGCTCTTTCGGAATAGGTAGAAACCTACAATTCAGTATGAAGGGATACTTCGAATTCAAAATACCAGCAAAATTATGAGAGCATCCAATTAGTTTTTCTTTCCGGAGAAAAAAGAGATTTCATAAGAGATGGGATTTATAACTTTTGAGCACTTCTGGAATAGGTAGAAAACTAATGTTTGGTATGAAGGGGTAGTTCGACTTAAAGACACTAGAAAAATTGTGAGAACACCCAAAATGATTTTTTTTTCCGGAGAAAAAAGGATTTCATAAGAGATGAGATTTATAACTTTAGAGCTCTTTCGGAATAGGTAGAAACCTACAATTCTGTATCAAGGGGTAAGTCGACTTCAAAACACCAGCAAAATTATGAGGACATCCACATTGTTTTTCTTTTTGGAGAAAAAAGAGATTTCATAAGAGATACGATTTATAATTTTAGAGCACTTCTGGAATAGTTAGGAACCTGAAATTTCGTAAGGAGGGAATTTATGAGAATACCCAAATTGTTTTTCGTTCCAGAGAAATAAAGGGATTTCATAAGAGATGCGATTTATAATTTTAGAGCTCTTTCGGAATAGCTACAAAACTAAAATTTGGTATGAAGGAATATTTGGACTTAAAAACAACAGGAAAATAATTTAACTTAAAGACACTAGAAAAATTATGGAAACACGCAAATTGCTTTTCGTTCCGGAGAAGAAAAAAAATCATATGAATTGGAATTTATACTGTAGAGCTCTTTCAGAATAGGTAGAAACCCAAAATTTTGTATGATGTGGTATTTCGACTTAAAACATCTTTAGATCTCTTTCAGAATAGGTAGAACACATAAAATTTGTTAGAAGGTGTAATTTAACTGAAAAAAAAAAAAAAAAAAAAAAAACATCTGGAATATTACGAAAACACCCAAATTGTGTTTCGTTCTGGAGACAAAGAGATTTCATAAGAGATGTGATTTGTAACTTTAGAGCTCGGATAGGTAGAAACCTAAAAACCCCATCATCAATTCATCGCCGTTAACATACTTTGATTTTCAATCATAATTTAGAAAGATTTTCTTTTCACTATTCATAAAGATTTCTTATGATTGGTTTACTCTTGTGAATTAGTCGATATGTTTAAAAAAATATTTATTTTTGGTGAAGGTTCAAAATACACAGGCGCAGTGGAAACATTTCTTTTGGACAATATGACGTAATGACATATCAATAAATTTCGTGTTCCTTCTGTTTGTTATCCACGAGCGTGATATACGACGCGCGTAACGATATTTGTTTGCCCACCATAAAAGAAGGGTTAGGGCGACGTAGGATCCTCTCCAGTGTCCATCACATATTAAAAAGAGGTCGTCCTCCCAAAAAATAAAAAAGGTGAACCAAAAAAATCAAATCAGACAGGCGACGAAAATAATTTGTAATTTATGACATCCAGAAGTCAACCGAAAGTAGTAAACCTATTCCTCATGTACCCGGTACTCAACCGAAAACAGTTGCTCCTTATTCCGATTAGCTACCGAATGTCAAAAGATAAACAGTGGCGGAGAACAGTTATGGGAGGCAATAAAGCAGTTGTCCAAGATGGTACTACTGCATAAGTCGTCCACCAGCAGAAAAGTCACTACTAAAAACTTCGTGACCCAAATAAAAAAGAAAACAAGTTAATGAAGCCGGTAGGTATTGAATTTGATGAGCTCGGGTTAAAAAAATTTCATTTTAAAAGGTGAGAATACAACACGGTTTGGAGAAGGGGGAGATAACAATTTGGCTGAGGTGGTAAACATCGAACAATAATGTAGCTTGCAGTGATTACCCACAGAAAGCTACTGAAAGCTCTAGTACTCAATCTCAGATAGTAGATCCTTACAAAAAGTATTGAGATCTCACAAAAAATAAAAATGTAAAAGAGGCCAAGTTCCAATGACAAAAAGTTCTGCCTTTAAAAGTACTGAGATCTAAAATGAGGCCAAGCTTTTCTATTATTGGCCAGAAATAAATGTATCTAAAGTTATATGCCCAGGTTGTTTAGAATTAAACGCAAATGTATCTAATGATCTAAAATATCGGATATCCAAGTATCAAAAAAATCAAAATTTTACGACGGGAATATTTATATTCTTTTCAAAAATTTTGTGAACATTTTTACATTTACTTGGCAAGTTCCAATGCCCAAAAAGTTCTGCCTTTAAAAGTACTCAGATCTAAAAAAGTTTTGTGGTTTGATTTTTATCCAACGCACACAACAGTTGGATAAAAATCAAACCACAAAACTTTTTTAGATCTGAATACTTTTAAAGGCAGAACTTTTTGGGCATTGGAACTTGGCCTCTTTTACATTTTTGTTTTTTGTGAGATAAATATCACACTACGTTCATGCGCGGAATTTTTTGAAAGTGTGGTTTAAACTTGGCTTTTTTTCAATGATAATTTTTTTGTGAGGGATCAATTTTTTTTTTTGAAAAAAATTGTAACTATTTCTTTAGCTGTTTTTTTTTTTTTCTTCTTATNTTGAAAAAAATTGTAACTATTTCTTTAGCTGTTTTTTTTTTTCTTCTTATTTTTTTTCAATTACACTACCTACATATGGGAAACAAGGAAATGTTTGTGTTAAGCAGACCCAGATGTCGTACTTTTGTGTTAAGCGGACCCAACTATTAATATTATTATGAAACCTATATTGGTTTTATAATAGTATTATTTTCAATACCCCCTCCTCCAAATTGGAAAATTTACGATTCAAGGTACGTAGGTATAGATTCCAAAAATCGAATAAAATAAAAAATCCGTTTGTCCACCGTTGTGGTGATGGATGAATTTTCGTGCATAAGTCTCGGTTGGGGTCTAATTGTGCGCCGGAACTTTTGGATCCAATCGAACTTAACGCTTTTTAGCGGTTTTTATTAATTCTGCCTAAAAAGGAATGGCAAGAGACAGAGACTTGGTATGTATGTCAAATTTAGGGTCTAATTACGCCCCCTTTTTTTTGGGGGGGGGTATTTCTTTAGCCGGAAATCCATGTGTCACATTGGCCGGGTAATTTATAATGTATCTTATTCCATAGAGTTAAAGCACTGAGAGTTAAAGAGTTTGAATAATTGAATTTAATTAAATGTGTATAGGTACACCTGCATTTTACTAGATTTTGTGAATCTCCTTCTCTAATTGAACTGTTTTGGAGCACGGGGAGTGAAAAGGTTGGAATGTAAATATTTATCCGTTTGATTGCATGTAAATCCCATCTTTGTGCTACATTTCAGTGTTTTATCAGTTTAAAATACATCACAAAACGTTGTAATGCCTTCCCTAAAGCAACATCGTTCTCGAGTAGGTACTTAGAGTAACAAAGTTCAAACTTTCGAATTTTTCCCTTTAATTGGATGTCAATTGCCAACTTAATGCCAAATTTCAGACCTCTAGATATACAGGAAGTGCCTAATACATTTGATGATGTGTGAATCAATCTGTGAGTATCCAAAAGTGCCAGCTTTGAAATTATCTATCTGCTGTTGGTGTTAACATTATCTTCTGGAAGTATGGTATTGTACCAGTGGTGGTCACCAACTTTACCTTTGGGGAGCCGCAATCCTATGAAGCCGATTCGGAGCGAGCCACGCTATTCTTCGATTGATGGTTCACACAATGAATTCACGTTTTACTATTTTATGAATTTTCCAATTTCGCGGGCTATGTAGGTACATTAAATTTTCAATTTTTTTTACCCCAATGTTGGCAAAATGTTCCCTAATATATTGTATGTTCACAGTTTCAGCAATATTGCTTTTCTTTGTTTGTTCATGAGCTAAAGCTAAGCGAATTATTTTCCTCTCTGACTCTCGTTGATCACGGTACATACAGTCATACACAGCCCCCAATAAAGATAGGGACCATAATTAGATAAATTTACCTAGTTATAAGTTATAACTCTTCTATCAATAATATCCTGATGAGTTGCGTTCAGTAACAAGTGGCTCCTCAGGGTCACATAGATTCCGCCCCCGAAAAAAAAATACGTCTACAAAAATAGGCTCATCGAAATTGGTGTCCTATGCAATTATTCAATATCCCATTGCAAATAATCCGCCTAGTTTTAGATACTTGGAAGTCATGTCATGGAAATTTCAAATGGCCGCCATTTTGAAACCAAACATGCTAGATGTGATAATTTTTGTTTATTAATTTCAATAATAAACCTTTGGAATCGTCACGAAAAAAAAAAAAAAAAAAAAAAAAAAATTACCCCCCCCTAAAAATTTGATATTATACGCATTTTCTAAAGTACTTTTAATTTTATTTGAATTTAAAAAACAAAAGATGGACCCTCTGGGGGCCACATGGGATCCGCCCCTGAAAAATTGGTCACACCATCAGGTGATTTAATTTGGGATATAATACTATGCGAAATTTCAAGACTCCACATAAAGGCGTTCAAAATATATTCAGATGTTCTCGGACTTTTGGGACACACAGTATTATGTAAACATTCATTTCCTATTTAGTATATATGCATCATACCTAGGTACCTAAAATTAAGTTTGAGATGCACTTTTTCTTGAGTTCATTTTGGCCGTCAGCTGTTTGAAATCTGAGCGCAGTTCATTTAAGTAATTTTAGATCGATAATATCAAAGCAGATTGTGAGATGCATTAAAGAAAGAGCCACACAAGATCGACTCGCGGGCAACATTTAAGTAATTTCAGATCGATACTATCAAATCAGATTTCGAGTTGCATGTTGTGCTTTTTGGAACTTGGCCTGGTGCTTTTTGGAACTTGGCCTGGCGCACTGCCGTGTTAGATAGATATACAGTTTTTTTTCTCTCTCTCTCTTAAAAACATCATTAGGTGTCAGAATTTTAACAATGCCAGTCAACAAAATGGTCTTCTCAATGAATCAACTCTACGGCCTTTGTCTTCTATTGGCGAGTTTATTCTACATAACAGATGCTGTGACTATTCCCGATTATCTATATGTCAAGTACACTAAACGTAAGTACCCGATTTTTCAAATTTTAGTAAGTAGGTAAAAAGCTGAATTATTAAAATTTTATTAAGTAAAAATTTTCTTTAAAATTTCAATGAAATATAGGTAATTTAAAATTTTAATAAGATAGATAAGGTAAGATTAATATTTATTTGCAATAAAAATCAAAGTTTTGTTTTAGTAAAAATGTATTTAATTAAAATTTTAATAAGTAAAAAGATTTTCATTCAAAATTTAATAAGTTAATAGTTAATAGGTACTAGGTACTTCATCAAAGAGTTATGTTGTATAAGAGCAGTTACAACACAGTACTAATTACAACGCTACCTGTCATATTGAGCCCCTGAAACTTTTCTTTCGAATATAATGTGAAATAACGGGACGAGTACAAAATTTTCGTTTGCTAGGTTTTCAATATGGCAGCCATTTTGTATTTTTTTCCAAAACTCAATTCCCTACACAAAATGACGAATAACTTTTTATCGGCCAGCAGTATAAAAAAGTAGTTTTGACCGTTAAAACAAGAATATAATTTGCAGTTTAAGAAAATATATTTTTGTCGAATTTGTCCAAGCGCAAGTCCAAAAATCTTTCGGAAAAAATATTTTCCCAATATTTTGCACTGAAATTTTCCATAAAAATTGTAACAGGAATCTTTGTCGAACTCATATGGAATAATTACTCATATCCATATCTGTTTAATGACACCAATATCGCTTGATTATTCAAAGGACTTGAAGAGTATGAAAAATTTACTACCACAGAACGTGATTTTTAGCACCACAAAAAAAGGTCAAATTTTGACTACAATTTTAGATTTTCCTTATAAGGAAAAAGCTAAAATAACATCCGAACGATGAATTTTATGAAATTGTGACCTTCGTCAAACTTAACAAGCATTATATTTTACGTCGAATATCACTCTCAAAAATTAAATTCGGTCCAGTTGTTTGGTCAGAATCGACTGTCAATTTTAAATTCTATGATAATAACCTATTTTTCCGGACAAAGGTACGGAGTGCCGGACTAATTCAAATATTATCTCTGAGGAGCTGCGACAACATACAAAGGTTGTCAAAGGTAATTAAAATATTTTTTTTTCTTTCACTATAGTGCTGCAGCAACAGATGAAGACTACCAAATCTATTTAATATTTTATTTTCACCAGAGAGCTGTGACAACAGCCGGAGGCTTTCAAATCCAATTGAAATAATATACCTATTCTTGGAGATCTGCGACAACAGCCAAAGGCAGTGAAAATATTTTTTCAAAAATATTTTCACTGAAGAGCGGTGATAATGGCCGAAGCCTGCCACCGCTAATTGATATAATATTTTCATCAAATACCGGCCACATCATCTGGAGCCTGCCAAATTCTTAGAATAAATGAAGATAAAGTTTATTACGGTTTTCCGTACCTTTATTTATTGCTGATACTGAAAATCCTAAAATTTTGTTTCGTCCCGGAGAAAAAAGTAATTTTTTAGCGGGTGCGATTTGAAACCATAGAGCACTTAGAGAGAGAGAAGGAGAAAATGATCCTTAGTTGTCGAAAGCCCCTAGAAACCGTTTGTTACGATATGATTTCTTGTTAAGGCACTCTGAGAATCATTTCGTAACTTGTTTTTTTTCGTGTACCTCATGAGGTAAATTTGCGCAAATTTTGAAATTTGGGCAGTTTCTTAGTGACCGAAAGCACCCGGAGTATGTTTTTACGACGCATTTTTGAACTCAGGGGGTCAGTGCACTCATTCTGGCGTTTGAATTTTTCGTGTACCTTATGAGGTGAATTTTGGCCCAATTTCGATTTATAGCGAGTCTGTAGCTTCCAAACGCCTCTGTTGTGGCTACCAAGAAAGTAGGTTTTGACATTAACCAACCAATGCACTACCAGCCCACAGGTCAAAATACCTTGAGGTAAGATATAGATAGCCAGCTTCCGAACTATATAGACCTATGGATAGAAATTTGGTTTCGATTTTTCAGATATTGTTGATGATCGATTTAACTTCGCATGTGATAGGCATTTAAATTCCCGTTATGCAAGTCTTAAACACTTTATGATTGTCCATAATGATTCATATAGTCCTCCTCTACACAATTCTCCCGTTTGGGCCAATACAGCGGCTGTTCCGTATAAATTAAATGATGAATCACAACTGGAGCAACTTCTCTTAGATTTGGAGGCATTAAATAAAGAATTCATTCAAAACACTCGTCTTTCTAATGTTGATAATTTCCTTCGGTAAGTCTTCTTGCAAATATCTCCAGTTGATTAACTCAAATGAACCAAATCACTGTGCTGAGCAGGGGCGTAGCGAGGGNGGGGTAATGTGTATCAAAATGCCGACTTACAAATGCAATTTGCCCACAGCATTAATATCATATATAGGAATGAAATTATTAAATTCTTTGAGTGGGTATGAATTATCACTGAATTTCATTGTGAAATTGTTGATTTATATTGAAGTGAATAGAGCATAAGAGAGCTTGACCTCTAATATTCTGATTTTAATGTAAACATCCTGTATATAGAATATTATGATTCTAATGTAAATATCCTGTATATAGACAGCGACATTTTCTGAGTTAGTTAACGTGTTTTTAATCAACGACTACTTAATCCTCGAACCCTAAGTCTACATCAACATAAAAAATATGTAATATTTGAAGTGCAATTTAATATACATTGGACTTATTAGGTACAGAAAATTGATGACATAAATGTACAAAAGACAAGAATATTGATTTCATGAATCTATGTGCCTCGAATCGACAGCTTTTTCAATGGCAGATTCGAATTCTGCTGTGTTTTCTGAACAAATTAATAAAAGTTTGAACAAATCAATAAAAGTTAGTACCCAGTTTGTACAAGATCTTCCGCGCGGAACAAAACGCACCACGCGGGACCACGTGGTCATGTAGACAATATGCTCTACTTAGATAGATCTTGTGCCGCGCGGTTCGTCGTACCGCGCCAACATCTAAACTTTGTAATATTGATTTCTTTTACAATCCTGTTGTGACTATTTAGGTTCAAAAAGGATTATGATTCGTATAAGAAAAAGAATTATGATTCTTATAAGAAAAAGCATTTTAGAAAATATTTCTACCGAGAGTATTTCCCATTAAATTTAAGAGAGGATTTTCCACTGCAAAGCTTATTAGTGCTTCACAACATTGTAAATACTCTTTCCGAAACATATCCCGATATCGACAAAAGTATCTTCTTGAGTGCGGTACGCCTTGATGTTCCAAAAGATGATTTCGGTTCATTGATATCAGACGAGACCGGATATCCAATTTCGAACTATTTCGAATATTATGCGGGTAAGTGAAAAAAATCTGTTGTGAGCATCACACGACTTTCCTTATTGAAATAAAAAAAGAAGACAGTATTGTAATGGGCTGAAATTTTCGATGTCGAGTTTTCAATGCCAAAACACGTTTTGAAGTACCCAGAGCGGAAATACAATTATTGATATTGAAGTGAACAATCTTTATATGGTATATTATGTAAACATCCTCTATACTTCTCCTTTCTATTTTTTATTTCTCCTTCTGGGTGATACTAGAGGTAAACACTACGTAAACAACGAAGAATTGAATACGTAAATGAAAAACCCAGTACAGATTACTGGGTTTTTTATTTATAGAACGCAAAGTTTATTTACTTCCAGAAGGGTTGCGTACTAGAAAGATCTGTTATTCGAGAAGGTTCCAGATATATGTTGGGAATGTATAAATAGGGACGCGCGAGTAGAAACGAAGTCTTAGTCGAGTTTTACAAGTGATAAGTCCGTCTAGTTTTGAAGTGAGTCTTAGTTCGTTCAGTGAGTGATTAATTCGTGTGTGAATTACGTAGTAATTTCGAGTGTTTTAATACTGTCAAGGAAGCTTGGCTCCCCCTCCCAAACAAACCTTCAAGTCTCTCACAATACGGTATTTCGGTATTTGCGAGGTTACAGTATACGACTTTTGGGTTAGGTTTTTTTTTATATTCTTTTTATTGTAATTTCTATCTTTAATAAATTGTTTTAAGTTTTTATTTTATTTTTTACACCAATTTGATGTAGACCCTAAGTCTACATCAAATTGGTGTCACAAGTGGGATTAAGTATCGTGTCGTGCTAGAGACAGTTTTACGTGTTTTTAATTGCGTGTTCGTTAGTGACAGTTTATTTTAGACAGTTTTACGTATTTCTAAGTGGACGTTCGTGGAAATGGTGATCAAGAAAGCTAAGCTGTCTCGTCGTAGCCTTGTAACAACCGGGGTCAAGTCCGAGCTTCAGAACCGGTTAAGTAACTTTTTACAGGCGGAGGGAACGGACCCAGACGTTATGGATTTTGACATCGAGGATAAGGAGTCTGCGTACGAAACGGGAGGTGGTAAGGCTGTCACATGGAGGAACTCACTGAATTGCTGTGTAAGTTACAAACTTCCATATCTGCTCAGAATAAGTACTTGGCAGACAAGATGGCAAATTTGACTGAGCAGAGTAAAGACCTGGGTGAGAGGGTAGAATGTCAAATAACAAATTTAAGTGAGTAAAGTAAAGACCTGGGTGCGAAGGTTGGGTCTTTAAGTGATAAAGTCCACCAACAAAATACATCTCTGTTGCAACTAATTGAAACAAATCGCTACTGGAAAGGCCAATTCGGATAAGCGCCAAAATGCAATTTTACAGGGGAACAGAAAAACTTTTTTTCGTTTTTTGTCTTCTATTCTGGAAGTTTTTATTTAATGTTTCTAGTATTCACGTCACTTGTGTAAAATTGCAAGCGTTTTCCGTTAATGTAACTTAATTCTACACAAAGACATTTTGTGAAACAATTTTGGCGCTTATCCGAAAGTGGTTTTTTTTCTCTCCCCCCAAAATTAGGATAAGCGCCAAATTTCCCATTAAGATATTTCCCATTAATATTCGTCAAAAAAATCTCTGACCGAAATAGGATAAAAAATATAGGATATAGGAAATATAGGATACGCCATTTATGTCAAAAAGCAATTTTTTTGTCGCTTATCCAAAATAGAATTTCAGGTTACTTGAAAATTTTGATGTTTTTTCTTTGGTGTGGTATTTTTTGCTACCAAAAAGATAACTAAAGTTAAATGAGTTGACACATATTGATGAAACACAATTTCAGTCAAGTTTTTAGATAGCAAAAAAGCCAAATTTCCGTACCGGAAATTTGGTACGGAACCGTACCAAATTCAAGATCAAAATTGTACTGTCTCAGAAAAGAGGCGTTTATCCGGTTCTTCTGGTCAAATAAAGTAGTTTTCGGCGAAATTCTCTTAGATCTTCTGGTGTTTATTGTAAATTTTGAGGGAAGAAAACTTCTTGAAGTGTCATGAACTAACATATAAAAATGATAACATAATTTAACAAAAAAAAGAATAATAATTTGTTCATTAATCAATTTAAGAAAGAAAGAAACTTATTCAAATGTGTGCCCGAGAATACAGTTCGAGTTTCTTGTGGAAATTTTATAAAATTGTGAAACGAAATAATATCAGAAATCACAAATCAGTTATTAATTTTAGTAAAAAGTTTTCCTACTATACCTATAAAATATAAATAATAATAGGTAGAATGCCTATTTACTTTTATACTTATGGTCATACATTATAGGTACTTCGGGAAAAGCTTTTTCCTGCTGTTTTAAAGAAAGATCAAACCTTAAATAAAATATGAAAAAATATCAACAACATATCTATATGTAGGTACGTTCAACGAAAATAAAATTAAAAATAACAACAGAAATCGGATACCCATCTTTGTAAAAAATATTGCCTTTGATGTAAAAGAGATCGAAGTTACAATTAATATGAAATAACAAAAAATATATCTATTACATTTGCGTAGGAACACTTTACGAAAATAAAATTAAAAACAAAATTATCGAAGTACCTTTATCAGACAGGAATCCTATAAACGTCTTTGTAAAAACTATTGTCTTTGAGTTAGAAGAGATCTAACTTTTATTTATATTAATATAATATATCAACAATACTATTTATATACATTCATAAATGCTCATGTAAATAAAATTAAAAATAACAACTGTAAATTCCATATCTTCAGAACTGTGTGACATTTTGAAT
>CM022881.1:4751701-4768726 GCA_012654025.1 Pachypsylla venusta
CTACGACAATTTATGACTTAGTAGTGAACATGTTAAACTCTTCAGGTTTAACTCTTTTTCTGGCGGGTCGGTTAGACTATGGTGCGCAAAATAACCTGACGAGAATGAACCACCAGTGCGGTGAAAGTGGACGGCATAGGCGTACTGGTAAAAAATGAGAAAAGTGCTTAAAGGTAGAGAACGCAAGGATGGCAAAAAGGAGTTCCTTAATAAAAAATCACAGCACTGTATTTCACTCCAATATTTATCTACCAAAGGATAACAAGAAGGAGGTGCTTCAATGAAATTCACAGCCCTGTATTTCAAGCAAACTAAGGGCATTTTCGATGACCATTCTACTGGACTATATATTGTGGTAACTTGTCGAACAGCACACAAAATTAAAGTTGGTTTGTATTCGCTTGTTCTGTTTTTCTTCAAAAGAACATAAATCAGCACTTTCCTCATTGTATTTTTTCATTACAAAAAACTCTGCATTTTATTGCATTCGTTGATTTGTTACTTGCGTTATTGTTTTATTTTAATGACAGGGGAAGCTTGAATAATGAATTGTGAGAGCAAGAATAGTGAGTATATGTTTGACTTTTTTTTTTTTCTTTAAAAAATTCATATCTTTCGCTTCAGACTTCTTTTTAAGTATCTCAACATTTTCCCTTCAGAAATTATATTTCTAAAAATATTCAGGGATCTCTGAGGACCCGAATGTTTAGGGGAGGGATAAGTATGAAAATATTTCTATAACAACCAAGAGAATATTATGAGTCGCAAAATATACTCAGAACTGTTCTTCATTAGTAACCTAATTTGAAAGAATTATAAAGAAATTCAGCTACGACAACAAGTCTGGATAGTCAGTCTGTGGTTTATTATTTTCAATAATGAGGGATCGTCGCGAACCCCCCCCCCCCCTCAAAATTTGATATTTTACGTTTCAAGGTACGTAGAATCCAAAAATCGAATATTGTGCCCCGAAACTTTTGGGTGCAATCAAATACACCTGGGTGAATTATTGGTGTTGGGGGTTGTGAAATATCGGTTTTAATTGTGGACTGTATATTATGAATGGAAGAGAAAAGTTCCAACACCAACACAAAATTCCTACCTTGATTGTCGTCGTCCAGGTGTTACCAGCAACAAACAGGAGGTAGATAAAAGATACGTCGCCGGCAATAGGTTGACCACACAATTTCAGCAGGAACGCGCTGGTTCAAATTTAGAGAGTAGACCTCTCAAAATCACCTGATTTAACTTCAAAATGGTGCGCAAGGGCGCAAAGCACTAAAATAACCAAAGGGGGTTAATGAAAAGGGCGCAAGGGCGCAAAGAATTAATAGTTTATGTCAAAGGGGGCTAATTTACACACGCGCAGGGCGCAATAACAAAGTTTTCAAACTTAGGGTGCGCAGGGCGCAAAATTACTAAATAAACCCAAGTGGGCTATGAGAAAGGGCGCAAGGGTGCAAAATACACTAATTATGCCAAAGGGGCCACTATAAATGCGTAGGGCGCAATCACAAAATTTTACACTTAGGAAGCGAAAATCAATGCACTGAGCACGACCGCTCTGTTATAGAATCAAATCAGTACTGAACTAGGGTTTGAAATGCTCTACCTATCTTGAACAAAATGCTAGCTTTGAAGCTAGCAAGTTTTAGATAGATAAAACAGGGTCGGAGTATCACCTGTTCCATTGCAGGTATATATATGCAATTTTTGTGATAGTCTGACTTACAAGAAAACCCAACAGGCCCCCCACTTTGAAAGAACTGCTTTCAACATAACAAACACAAGAAAAATTACAAAATTCTAAAGTGGGTTAGAAAGGGTTAATCTAAATATTTACAAAGGGCAAGCAAGGGCTTGCGCAGCAAGGGATTTTACACGGTAAGCTAGGACTTGTACAGCAAGAACTGTTCAATTAAAGCAAGGGCTTGTACAGCATAGGGCTGTTCTCTTATCTACATTTATAAACTAATCTAGATTCAAACTAAACTATCATAAAACTATTTAAAAATGAATAATTATTACTTAGAGTAAATAATTACTGAGTTGGCAAAGGACAGACATTCGTGGCAAGTCTCCTAAAGGTGCCTGAACTTGTCCTAATATCAACTACCCGCGTCTGCACCAGGATACACCTGATCTATAATGCCAAGGGGCCAATGTAAAGAAGGACAATTCTCACGCTTTATAACAACAAGCATACCTGGAACAAGAGGTTTTCCTCCTGGAATGTTCCATCTTTCTCTCGTTTGTAACTGATTGAGGTACTCACTACTCCATCGTTTCCAATAATTTTGAACCAAATTATTTAGTAACTCAAACCTACTCAAATGATTCATAGGAGTCAAAGAGACATCTCTGGTAGGGATAAAGCTGAGAGGTTCAGCATGCAAGAAGTGTGCTGGAGAAAGGCTTTAGGATCAGAAGAAAGAGGACATAACGGTCTGGAATTCATAAGGGCCTCAATCTGGACCAGGACAGTGGTCATTTCTTCATAGGTTAAAATCTGACTGCCGATAAGTTTTAGGAGGTGAGTTTTGACAGGACGAATATTACCTTCCCATATGCCACCATGATGAGGTGCGCATTTAATCTCTAAAATGAAAACTACATAACCAATTTTGATGAAATTTAAATATTCTAGAGTTAGCTAATATCTCGGAAAAGGAATCTATATATTCGCCAGACGAAAGAAATATGTATAATTCGTTCAGAACATTTCTGGCTCCGATGAAGTTGGTCCCGTTGTCGGAGTACAAAAATTTACACGCAGAACGTCTAGATAGAAAACGTTTTAGTGCGTTGAGAAAAGTAGGAGTGGTCAAATCTGATGCTAGTTCTATGCTTTGGTGGTACTAACACCGCGATGTTTAGACAGAGTAATGTTAAGGGGACCCAAGTAGTCGCAACCAGTTCTATAAAATACTTTGGATTCTGTTACTCTCATCTCAGGGAGATCAGCCATGACAGGAAACACAGGAACCGGATTATGTCTAAAACAAAAATTACACGCTTGCACCCTCTGGCGCACAACGCTACTTGTAGCGGGTATCCAGTACTTCTGTCTAAGAATAGTTAGTAACAAATGAGGGCCTGTATGCAAATTTTTCTGATGAACGTGATCAATAAGAAGATTCGTGACATGATGCTTTTTGGGTAAAAGAACGGGATGCTGACTTTCAAATCCAAGGTTTGACCTACTGAGTCTGCCTCCCACACGTAATATACCATCTAAAACAAAGGGTTTTAATTTTCTAACATCAGAAGAACAGGGTTCATTTCTAACAATTCGTCTCACATCATCAGAAAACCTTTCCTTTTGCATAGCCTTCAGCAAAGTAATTTCAGCAAGATCCAAATCAGCAGCGCTGATTAAATTATTCCTCGGGAGTATACAAGCAAACCTAAGCACAAAAACTATGGCACGCAACAGCTTGCCATAGCTAGAGGATTTACTAGCAAGACGCAAAATACAGTGGTTCTCAGCATTAACCAAAACTAGAGTGTGTGTTTTTTGCTCCAACAAAGAGTCAGCAACTTCCGAATTTGATTGAATAGGGTCATATGAAACAAGCTGCCAGTCAGCCACGGGATACTTAAGAAAATTGGGGCCTAACCGCCATGTTTCATTATCACACAAATCCTGCGGCAGAAGACCTCTAGTAATGTAGTCAGCAGGATTCTCACATCCAGAGACATGAAAAAATATTGCAGGGGAAACATGATCATGTATCTGCTGAATTCTATTAGCAACAAATGTTTTGTACTTACAAGGATTAGAGTGAATCCACGCCAAGACCACAGTGGAATCCACAAACCCAAACAACTGTTGAATAGGAAATCTAGGTTTATAATTATTAATTACACAAGATAAGAGTTTTGCCAGAATTACGGCATCAGCCAACTCAAGTCTGGGAATAGAAACATAATTCTTAGGGGCGACCTTAGACTTTGAACAAATTAGGTTTGTACTTAGTTGTCCAACATGTTGCATGTTTCCAAAAATATGGAACATTTCTTAGAAACATTTTAGAAACATTGAAAGCGTGGACCGTGTACCGTGTCGTCTGAATTGAAACTTTGTGAAAACAACACAACATTATAGGTACACACTAAAAATTAAGTGTAGACGCTGCGTGTTGCACAACATATGTTGATCAACATTGTTGTATAATTTGCAACATAAGTGTGGACCCTGCTTAAGAAATGTTCCACATTTTTGGAAACATGCAACATGTTGGACAACATTTTCTCAACACGTCCATACTATGTCTTGCAGTATTGTACAACATTTGCAACATAAGAGTGGACCCTGCTTAAGAAATGTTCCATATTTTTGGAAACATGCAACATGTTGGACAACATTTTCTCAACACGTCCATCTATGTGTTGCAGTATTGTACAACATTTGCAAAATAGGTGTGGATGATCAACATTGTTGTACAACATTTGCAACATAAGTGTGGACCCTGCTTAAGAAATGTTCCATAATTTTGGAAACATGCAACATGAAGAATTGTTCCATATTTTTGGAAACATGCAACATGTTGGACAACATATTCTCAACACGTCCATCTATGTGTTGCAGTATTGTACAACATTTGCAACATAAGTGTGAGCCTTGCTTTAAACAATTTACCAAGCCAAAACAATCAGAAATTAGTCATAATACACAAACACACACACAGTAGAAAAAAAAACGAGTAACCTCGGCAAATCAACACTAATGCGAGAAAAGGGTTTATTTGGTCTGTCCTCTGTGGTTAAGATGATTCCAAAAGAGTACTTCCAAGGCACCCAAGTCCATACCAGTCTTAAAAGGCGACTAAAGGAAGGGTCGGAAAAGATATTCTTTCCATTTACCCATGCAGAAAGCAAGGAGAAGCTACTGCAATATATCCTTCCTATGTCCCCTGCGGATAGGAGACACTAAAAAGAATACTTCCAAGGCACGCAAATTCATTCTGTTCGTAAAAGGCGACTAAAAGAAGGGTCGGAAATGATAATTATCTTCCATGCAGAAGGCAAGGAGAAGTTACTGCATTTTACTTAAGGATTTTCAAGTATCAACAACTCATGGACAAGTTGTTGCAAGCCAGCCATATGGCTTGTTAATGTTAACCTTTGATGATGGTCTGTTCTGAAAAAAATATGGTTTGCTCTGTTTGTTGACAATGAAAAAAATCATATATTTACAGACCTAAATCGATTTAAAATGATAAAGGAGACCTTTTTAAACAAATCTCACAAAAAATTATCATTGAAATAAGGCCAAGTTCCACTTTTTCAACCAAAAAATTCCGCCTATGGAAGTAATGATATCTATTATTGGGGCCAAGTTTATTGTTGCTGCTGTAACAATGATTTTTTCTAAGGGGATTCGTAAAATACTACCTTTTTACAAACTGGCATATCGAGTCATATGGCTTGTAAATGAATCTTCCCTATACAGTTTGTAGTCATAAATGTATGTGATACATTACTTGTATTAGAACTGGCATCGTCTGGTTTACTGGGTGTAGAAGGAGAAGAAATGTTGACCCTTTGTTCAAAAGACTGGCTCAAAGGATTATTCATATGGGACAAAATTTTGGAGTGATTCTTCATGAAAGCAGTCAGTAAATCAATAGTAGGCATTTGTTTACCTTTCAGGGACGTTTCAAACCGTCTGAGCATGTCAGAGGGCAACTTGCTAGAAGCAATGTAACACAGAATGAAATCTCCCAAATTTCAACATTGAGCGCCTTAAGTACACGAAATGAATTTATCTAAGAAGATATTTAACTGATCAAGATCGTCAGATTTAATAGGGAGAAAGGAAAAGATATTTTCTAAATAGTTGCTCGCCAGGACGCGCTTGTCCTCGTATCTTTCTTTCAAATTAGACCACAGAATATCATAATTTGAAGCTAGGGGTGGGACTCCACTACAGATGGCCAAAGCTTTATCTTTAAGGCGAGAGACTAAAATTTGTACCTTGTATTCCTTACTGATCTCAGGATTGTCGTGGATGGTAGCTTTGAAGCTTTCATAAAAAACATTCCACTTCAGAATATCACCATTAAAATAAGGAATATCGAGGGGAGGCAACTTAATCTTGGGTTTGGAAAAGGAATCAATTTTCATAGACAGGGATTCATTTTTAACGAGGAGGTCCGCAGCGCTCATGACAAAACCATGCATACTTAAGTAGTTAGTTAAGGAAGAGAAGGAAGAGATAGTCGGGATCTAATTCTAAGCTGAGATTCTGAATCTTGTCAACTATATCTTCGAACCTAGCTTTATTCTGGGGGAGAACATTGGCGTAGGCTAAAACCTGACCGTAATCAAAAGATGGTAATTGAATAGAGAATCCTGTTTTGCTTTTAGAACTGATTTTCCCTATAACTTTAGACATGATTAAATTCAAAATTAAATCGGAAATAAAAAAGATTAATATAGGTCTTAAGTTAAAAAATAATTAATGAAGAAATTATTTTAAATTAATAATCAATGAGAAAATTATTTTAATCGCTAAGAAAAATGATTAAATTTTATAAGAAAATTTATTAAATTCAATGAGAAAATTTCCAGAAAAATATTTCAAAATAAAAATTAATTTTAAAATAAATTAATATCGTAAAATAGATCACTAATTAGTAAGTTACTTTGAAAAATATAACTACTCAAATTTAATTTCAAATTATCAACAAGTTAGGATTGAAAGTTTTCTTGTTAAGATCATTCAATAGATTTGATCATTGATCGGATGATATAATTTATGATACCTACTGCAAGTGTTACAGAATCTGAATGGAACTTTGTATGTGTTATACAAGTAGGCACCTACTCAGGGAGCAGGGATATTTTTATTAGGTGCAATGAATAATACAAAAATAATAATAAATCACATTAGCAGCATACAATAAAATACAGTTTTGAAAGCATTCTTTCAAAGCAGGAAATTTTAGAGCATTTGGGATTCCTGGAACCATAAATATAATATGATCCCGGGCCCGTAAGGAACAAAAATAAATGGGTGAATTATTGGTGTTGGGGGTTGTGAAATATCGGTTTTAATTGTGGACTGTATATTATGGATGGAAGAGAAAAGTTCCAACACCAACACAAAGTTTCCACCTTGATTGTCGTCGTCCAGGTCTTACCAGCAACACACAGAAGGTAGATAAAGGATACGTCGCCGGCAATAGTTTGACCACACAATTTCAGCAGGAACGCGCTGGTTCAAATTTAGAGAGTAGACCTCTCAAAATCGCCTGATTTAAAAGTTCACTTCAAATGGTGCGCAAGGGCGCAAAGCACTAAAATAACCCAAAGGGGGTTAATGAAAAGGGCGCAAAAGAATTAATAGTTTATGCCCAAGGAACCAATTTATACAAGCGCAGGGCGCAAAGGCAAAGTTTAAAAACTAAGGGTGCGCAGGGCGCAAAATTAATAAATAGACACAAGTGGGCTATGAGAAAGAGCGCAAGGGCGCAAAAAACAGTAATTATGCCAAAGGGGCCACTATAAATAAGCAGGGCGCAATCACAATATTTTACACTTAGGAAGTGAAAATTAATGCTCTGAGCACGACCGCTCTGTTATAGAATCAAATCAGTACTCAACTAAGGTTTGAAATGCTCTACCTTTGAAATGCTCTACCTTTTCATTGAAATTGTCAGGAGTGCCAAATATCTGGTGTGGAATTAGACTGTCACCTCAGATCATGTGATTTCTCTCACCAAGCGTTTAAGACGATTCATATATCCTTTTATAACATTACGAAATTTTCTCAACTTGTCGCTACTGAGGGAGGTATATTATGCACTTGTGCAATCCGCTCTGGAGTATGGAATCTGTGCATATGGAGTGGCAGATAAAACTAAACTTAATAAACTTAAAATCGTGCAAAACCTGCTCTTAAAACTGATATACAAAAAAGAAAGAAAATATCCGACCATTGAACTTTATAAAAATTTAGGCATTCTCAACATTGAAAAATTGTATCAAAAAAATATCTGCGCTTTTATTCAGAACTATAGAGAAAATTTTATTAAATATAAACATACAATTGAAAAGTGTAATACCGAAAAAGGCCAAAAATCTATTCGACACAACGGTTTGATACTGTATCAAAAAATACCGGAAAATATCAAAGTGGAAGATAATAACAAATTATTTAAGAAATTACTCAGGGACTGGTTACGGGAAAATTCTATATAAAATCAAGGAGATAAATTTAAAATGGAAATATTTTAATATGGTAAGGGAAAAAGTGTGTAATAGGTAGTAATAAGTAGGTATCTTCAGTAATTTAAGAAAACATTAAACATTTTACTTTTAATTTTTTAGTCGGACTATCATCAGTTCCATTGCAGGGATGAATATGCAATTTTTGTGATAGTCTGATTTACAAGAAAACCCAACAGCATGTAAATATCTTCCTTCAGGCAAGGTTTCAGCGTCGTACCAGTTTAAACTAGTTTTCGAGCATCTCCTTCCCTAAAGCGGAACCGTTTTGGAGCACCGGGAGTGAAAGAGTTAAAATATAAATTATTTTCCGATTAATTTATGTAAATATCTAACTTTATGCAAGATTTCAGCGTCCTACCAGTTTAAACTGTTTTCGAACATCTCCGTCCCTTAAGCGGAACCGTTTTGGAGCACCGGGAGTGTAAATGTTCAAATATAAATTATTTCCTGCTTAATTGCATGTAAATATCTAACTTTGTGCAAGATTTCAGTGTTTTATCAGTTAAAACTACATTACAATACGTTGTATTGTCTTCCCTAAAGCGACACCGTTTTGGAGCACTTAGAGTTAAAAAGTTCAAATTTTCGGATTTTTCCCTTTACGTGGATGTCAATTGCTAACTTCATGCAAAATTTCAGCGCTCTAGGTATACGGGAAGTGCCTGAAACTTTTGATGATGAGTGAATCAGTCAATATGTCAGTCAGTCAGTGAGTATTCAAAAGTGCAATCTTTGAAATTACGTATCTCTCGTCCGGGTTAACATTAACTTTTGAAGTTTATCCTGTAGTATTGGACTATACTACGGAATGTATGTTCAAAATTTCAATTATCTATCCCTTGTAGAACCGGATATCTGACGATGTGAAAACCCTGGTGAATTGCTTCGTGTAAAGATACAAATACACTGGTGCTTTCTGGAACTTGGCCTGGCGCACTGCCGTGCGCTCAGATCCCAAGTTCATTTTTTTTCTCTAAAAATCTTCTGAACCGTCTGCACGGCAGAAAACACATCAACAAGAGATCAAGTAGAGACCTACCCAACTGACGTCTATTCTTACCTTTAGCAGGGTTAAAATCTTCTGACTTAAATCATAATCAAAATGTGAATATTTGGATTCCGTCATGTCGTATATAAACACCAGTCCACATCGTTGAGTATCTACATTTTCTAGTGCCACATCCAGCTGATAGACAACACCCTGAAAAACAAGTAAAAATCAAAACATCTGGTCATGATCTTGAGCTGTTATCACCTACTGTCTAATGTCCTCAGGATGACTGGATCTATGCACCAGGACGACCTGGAATGCACACCATCACAGATCCAGCCAAGGACCATCAAACCCCTTTCAGTTACCTCATATCAACCTATTTCTACTATTTTTCTCGTCCTCACAATTGACGGTTCTATGCACCAGGACGACCTGGAATGCACACCATCACAGTTCCAGCCAGGGACCATCAAACCCCTTTCGGTTACCTCATATCAACCTATTTCTACCATTTTTCTCGTCCTCACAATTGACGGTTCTATGCACCAGGACGACCTGGAACGCACACCATCACAGTTCCAGCCAAGGACCATCAAACCCCTTTCGGTTACCTCATATCAACCTATTTGTACTATTTTTCTCGTCCTCACAACTGACGGTTCAATGCAGCAGGACGACCTGGAATCCACACCATCACAGTTCCAGCCAATCTGGTATGGTTCTGCATATTAACAAAACTCCATAAGTAGTTGTGAACTCAATCTGGTATGGTTCTGCATATTAACAAAACTCCGTAAGTAGTTGTGAACTCAATCTGGTATGGTTCTGCATATTAACAAAAGTAGTTGTGACTGGCATAGTTACCTGTAACGTAGTTTGATGTGTGGAGGTTTGTGTGTGATGCATACGAGCAGTGAACACAGCAATGGCGGCTCCTGACAAATCTCGAGTCGGCTGCAAACAAAAATATCAACTATTACTATAGAGATCAATCAATTCATAGTGAGACATCGTTTCCGATTTTTGTTAACGTTCTCAGCAACTCTCACTGTGTCTCCAGGCCAAGGAAAGGGGCCATTCCAATAGGTTCTGTTTATAATGCTGCCCATCAAACGGACAGTTGAATCAATGATTTACATCATGAGCAGCCAGCAGAGGACAGCGATCAGATACTTCGGCCCTCAAGATGGTTGGTTCTTCGCACCGGGGCTACCCGTGCTCTCGAACACGGCCAAAGAACATCAACATCGTTCCGACGACAACTCACTGTGTTTTTCTTCTGTTGAAGCTGTTCATCCCAGTATAAATCCTTGCTAAAACCTGAAGTATCTCATAGTTGTTCTCTCTGTATGCTCGCTGCTCATGATGTAAATCATTTATTCAACTGTCCATCAAACCCAACCGATCTAGAGCCGTCAGCATTACGGACTGATCTTGGTAGAGCCTTCCTGGAGATACAGTGAGATTCGTTGTTGTTGTTGTTGTTGTTGTTAACGTACTCAACGACTCTCACTGTGTCTTCAGGCCAACAAAGGCGGCCTCTCTTTCGAATCATTCGATTCATCATCAGTCTAGTAGAGTCTAAGTGAACTTCCATCGTTAGAATCGACTAGACCGATGATGAATGGAATGATTCAAAACTAGTTTCATAATAAATTAAAATAAATAGTGTTTTTGGTGTTTTATTTTAATTTAAGTATTTAAAAATTGATACGAGTATCTTTGTTTATGCCTGAGGTCCGGTGCAAAGAACCAACAATCTTGAGGGCTTGTAAATGTATGTTTCTTTATGATATTATGTCACAATGTTTGTATCATGAACAATGACACTACAAGGGTTTCAACATTCAGTCACTAAGCTTAAACTACATTTTAACAATTTTCACCTTATAATGCTATCATTTGGCGCTATTACCATAGCTATTTACTCACTTGTTCTCAGGAGGCTGAGTTACCCCCAAGAACACAGCCAGACAAACTAGAAAATTCGAAAAAACATTTTTTCAAATTTTCGACCCGTCAAAACACAGTAGCTCTAAATATAAGTTGTATGCTGTTCAAATTTTCAAACTGTCATTATACATCTAATCTTGTAGGCTAATAATTGACATGGATATATCTAATATTGTAGGCTAATAATTGACATGGATACATCTAATCTTGTAGGCTAATAATTGACATGGATACATCTAATCTTGTAGGCTAATGTAGTCGCCTTTTACAATTGGCACGGAATTGTGGGCCAAGTCCCCCTATCCACAGGAGATATAGGAAGGATATAATGCAAGCTTCTCCTTGCTTTCTGCATGCGAAATGGAAAAGATATCATTTCCGACCCTTCCTTTAGTCGCCTTTTACGAATGGACTGGACTTGGGTGCCTTGGTGTGTGTGTAACCTCTTATTGTTTTGGGTTGGTAAATTGTCTAATGATTGTCTGTTCGCTTGATGTGTTAGTTTTTTAGCATTGTCTAGGGTACACCTCGTGAAGGCGAAATAACATTGTATGCCTAGAGCCAATAATAATTGTCTATCTCATTTAGACGAATTTCAGAATATAGTTTCACTAGCTATTTCGGCTGTGTTTGGCTACGATTCTTTTTTCTTTTCTTTTTTTTAAATTTTGGTTATACGTCTTTTTAACATCTATTGGTCATTCGGGACGAGGTTTTTACCCTTCATGCGCTGGAAAATTGCAAATCAGCTACCCACATTGACCTCACCCAGCCTGAGTTGGGTCGAAAAATTAGCCAGCATCACGAGGGCGCGAACCCACGTGGACACCCACATGGCACAACCTCGCTGGATGTTGCTTAACTTCAGTGATCTATCGGTAACTGGTGTATTCAAAGTGCCATAGACGCTGGCTAGCTACGATTCTTATATTATTATTTTTGTTTCTCAAGGACAATAGAATTGGCGGGGGGGTTGACCCCTGTATATTACAACCTTAAAAAAACAAGTTTTTTTTCGCTTACCAATACAGTAAATTTGCCCGTTTTGAGTTCACTTCTTAAAGGTTCTTTGGTTGGATCAAAATTGAGAAGGCCTTCACTTTTTCGAATAGCCTCATTTTGTTCGAATAACGATACAGCTCGAGCCACATCAAATTTTCTAGCCACTAAAAATTTGACGGCCGTCGCCCATGATACAGGAGCCGCTCTTCTATGGTCACGTATTTTATTAACTACATCTAAAAAATATTTGGTGGCCTGAAATCATAATGGAAAAAAAACACAAGAATGTCATTATTTCGTCAAAATCGGACGAAACTTGTGGCTTGTATCGCGTAAGAAACATACATAAATACATACAAGTACATTATTTCATGATGTATACCGGAGTCTAAAGTGGAGTTCACTCACGTTCACAATAAATTAACATATTGTCGGAACGGTGTTGATGGTCTTTGAGCGTGTCTGTGGCCACGGGTAGCCCCGTTGCGAAGAACCAACCATCTCTGAAGCAGATTCACACTACTGACATTACAAACCATGTTATTGAGAACTATTCAATAGAGTACTCCATACTGGCTCCCCACACGAAGTTGATAAATCCGAGAAATTTCTCCCCAGATCCACCAGAACAACTTTATCCTAACTTCGCTCCGGGTGGAGTAATATGTTGCTGACATACAAATCCAGGCTGAACCCTGAAGTGTCTGATCGCTGTCCTCATACATAAATACATACAAGTACATTTCATGATGTATACCAGAGTCTAAAGTGGAGTTCACTCACGTTCACAATACATTAACATGTTGTCGGAACGGTGTTGATGGTCTTTGACCGTGTCTGTGGCCACGGGTAGCCCCGTTGCGAAGAACCTACCATCTCTGAAGCAGATTCACACTGACATTACAAACCATGTTATTGAGAACTATTCAATAGAGCACTCCATACTGGCTCCCCACACGAAGTTGATAATTCCGAGAAATTTCTCCCCAGATCCACCAGAACAACTTTATCCTAACTTCGCTTCGGGTGGAGTAATATGTTGCTGACATACAAATCCAGGCTGAACCCTGAAGTGTCTGATCGCTGTTCTCTTTGTGTGCTGGCTGCTCATGATGTGAACCATTTGTTCAACTGTCCATCAAACGCAACCAATCTGGAGCCGTCAGCATTATGGACAGATAATTTTGGAGTGGCCAAATTCCTTGGACTGGAGACACAGTGAGTCGCCGAGAACGTTAACAACAACAACATAAATTAACATACACCACAAAGCCTGAAGTTATAGCACTGAGAGTTGAAGAGTTTGAATTTTGATATTTGCGCTAATTTAATTGAATTTTAGTATCTATAGCTTCGTACAAGATTTCATCGTCCCAGCAGTTAAAACTGGCTTTCGTGTATTTACTTCCCTGAAGTCGAACTGTTTTGGAGGACTAAAAAAGTCCTCTGAAACTAAATTAGTCCTCCAAAAAGAGTAAATATAAAATATTTTTACATTTAATTGCATGTAAATATCTTCCTTCATGCAAGATTTAATCGTCCTAGCAGTTTATACTAGTTTTCGAGCACTGGATGTGAAAGAGTTGAAATATAAATATTTTCCCGTCTAATCGTATGTAAATATCTACCTTTACTCAAGATTACGGTTTTTTATCAGTTAAAACTATAAGTTGTATTGTCTTCCTTAAAGCGACAAAAAATCGAGGTGTTAAATCTTGACCTTACTTGACCTATATTTACCAGGAATGTTCAATCATCCCATAAAAAGCAATGAATCACATTACGCAGTATCGAATAACTTTTGTTTATCACTAAGGGATAGGCGCATTAAATTTAATCCCGCCTGTTAACAATACCTACCCTAAAATAAAATTGATATTATTTAAGTCTAAGTAATTCTGGAAGAGTCTATTTTGCTATCAAAAAATATTTGTAAACAAACCCATGTAAAAGGTTACTCTTTTTTAACTTCACCCTTTTCCAATTCTATTTGGGGTTTCCTTAATTCTCTACCATGTCACAACCTTTGGTTCGGTTCCTACTTTCCTTAGATGTAACTCTTTCCTGGCAAGGTAACCCTAGCTCGCATTTCACAGAATCCATAAAATCTGTGTAGAATCTCGTTTTTTCCTGATGATTTCTTATCATTAGTTTGAAGCAGAGTTTTGTAAAGGCTGGATGTCCTTCCTGACACCAAACCTTCTGTGTTTACTTGGGTTTAGGACAGATGACGGTCCTAAACCCGAGTAAACTAGCAATGATGGATGAGTCTATTTTGCTATCAAAAAAATGATATTTGTAAACAAATCTATGTAACAGGTTATTATGAGTGGAGAAATCAAAGCAAAGAAATATCAGATATAGTTGATAATTACCAGTCCTCTTATCAATATAATATTATGATAACACAAGTATGTAACCACATTCAATTACATTTGAAATTAAAAAAAAAAACAAATCCAAGTTTTTCGAACAGTCCATTTGTACGGTTTTTTTTTATAAGAAAATAGAACTTTAATGATAGGTGGTGAAAACATGAAGCCGGTTTTAATTATGTTCATCAGTTTGATTTCAAATAAGGAATATTAATTTTTCTTATAAATTAAAGATTTTCTTTCTGGGATGTACCTACAGGGAAGTATAATTATATTAAAAAGATATTTACCTGTTCTTGTTCGGGAGATAACGCAGCCATTTTTTGGCACTAGAGAAAACCTGGCGGCATTTTTTATAAATTTTTGTAATTTTTGTGATCAAATATTGAGCTTTCATAAATGAGCAATAGATAGCGCCATGTAAATCAAATTCAGATCTATGGAAGCCTGGGTCTGAAACTGGGGAGGAGTGTCTGACAACAAAAATTTATGTTTTTCAATTTTTTTTTAAACTCGTTTTTTTATTGGCTGTCATGGGTCTATGTTGGTTGTACATATGGAACAGAGGCATGGCCGTACAAACGTTTTCTAACCTCTTTCTAATTGGGTTGGAATTAGTTTAAAAAATTCAAAGGGTTGCCAGATACTCCTCCCCGGTTCCAGAACCTGGAAGCTCTTATTGGTAAATTATTTATCTAGGTACCTACAAATTTTGATTTTTATCTAGGTTTTAGTTCCCCTGTGGATAGGGGTACCTTAAAAAAACTAATTCTAAGGGGTCCTACATCGGAGAATATGTTGCGGCGATTTTTCCTTTTTTTTTTAACTCCAATCGTAAAAGGCGACAAAAGGAAGGGTCGAAAACAATATCCTTTCCATTACCCGTGCAGAAATCAAGAAGAAGCTACTGCATTATCCGTAAGGATTCTCAAGTATCAACGAGTTGTTGCAAACCAGCCCTACGGCTGTTAACCTATGACGATGACATATGTAGTTAGCTAGGTACTAGCCCAGGGATGTCCAAAAAGAGGGCCGTATGCGGCCCGCGAGCTCCTTCCTGCGGCGCAGAGCTAATATTAGGTACATCAATGTTGGTTGTTCTTACATGTGTGAAATTTTTTACAATGAAACACGTAAGAAATCATTTGAGAAACAAGCTTACGGATGTTTCTCTGGCTAACTTGCTACGTTTGGGTACCACAAACGTCAATGTCGATATCCACACACTTGTGTCAGCAACAGAATGTCTACAGAAATCGCACTGAAAAAGCTCATGCAATGTATTAAGTTTTATTAATTTTATATAAGTTTACACTAAACTTACTTAAATCCCTACTCACCTACCTACCTTCAATCTATACCCACCTACCTACCTTAAATCCCTACTCACCTACCTACATATAATAGGTACCTACTAATAAGGTTCATACAATGTGGTAAGTTTTATTAATTTTATATAAGTTTACATTAAACTTACTTAAATCCCTACTCACCTACCTACCTTCAATTTATACGCACCTACCTACCTTAAATCCCTACTGACCTACCTATCTTAAATTCCTACTCACATACCTACTTTAAATTCCTACTCACCTACCTACCTTAAATTCCTACTCACCTACCTAATTTAAATTCCTACTCACCTACCTACCTTAAATTCCTACTCACCTACCTTAAATTCCTACTCACCTACCTACCTTAAATCCCTACTCAACCTACTACCTTAAATCCCCACTCACCTACCTACCTTAAATTTCTACTCACCTACAGACCTTAAATTCCTACCCACCTTAAATTCCTACTCACCTACCTACCTTAAATTCCTAAATTCCTACTCACCTACCTACCTTAAATTCCTAAATTCCTACTCACCTACCTAGCTTAAATTCCTACTCACCTACCTAGCTAAAATTCCTACTCACCTACCTACCTTAAATTTCTACTCACCTACAGACCTTAAATTCCTACCCACCTACCTACCTTAAATTCCTACTCACCTACCTACCTTAAATTCCTACACACCTACCTACCTTAAATCCCTACTCACACACCTACGTTAAATTCCTACTCACCTACCTACCTTAAAATCCTAAATTCCTACTCACCTACCTAGCTTAAATTCCTACTCACCTACCTAGCTTAAATTCCTACTCACCTACCTACCTTAAATTCCTACTCACCTACCTGCCTTAAATTCCTACTCACCTACCTAGCTTAAATTTCCACTCACCTACCTACCTTAAATCCCCACTCACTTACATACCTTAATGGAGGAGCATCCACACTACGCAGTGAAAGTGTCAGTGACAGTGCTCTCACAGTGACACTGTTCATTGTGGCGATATTAGTATTATCTTAAATCTCAGCAATTGATAAAAACACGATTGAGATTTAGGAATGAAGGAGCATCCACACTGCGCAGTGAAAGTGTCAGTGACAGTGCTCTCACAGTGACACTGTTCA
>CM022881.1:4772179-4799269 GCA_012654025.1 Pachypsylla venusta
TGTGTTGCAATGTTGTACAACATGTGTTGAAACATAAGTGAGGACCGTGCTTTAGAAACATTGAAAGTGTGGACCGTGTACAGTGTCGGACAAGATGTTGGCCAACATTTTGCAACATAAGTGTGGACCCTGCTTAATGCTTGACTGTTCGCTTGATGTGTTAGTTTTTTAGCATTGTCTAGGGTACACCATGTGGAGGCGAAATAACATTGTATGCCTATAGCCAATAATAATTGTCTGTCTCATACAGACGATTTTCAATATATGGTTTGAATAGCTGTATCGGCTGTGCTTCGCTACGATTCTCACATTACTATTTTTTGTTTTTCAAGGACAATGGAATTGGCGGGAGAAGGTATGGGTTTTTGTGAGCCCTGTATATTACAACCTTAAAAAAACAAGTTTCGCCAGGTGTCTTAGAGGCACGGCCATTCTGACTTTAGTATTTTCTAAATTTTATTTTGCCCGTTCCCAGTTTCGAACCCCTATCTCCGGAATGGCGGGCCCTACCTTTGCAGAAAATTCCTAAAATAAGAACCAAACGGCCACCTAAAACTTTCTCGCTTTGAGTTGATATGGTGTCACGACAAAATTGAAGATATCGGACCGTGACTGTCCGATTTTGGTGAAATTTGGCCGTTCCAGGTCTGATGATTTTTTTGGGGTCGTAGACCACGATTTTTTTTGGGGGGGGGGTCCATTCTCATCAATTTTTCGCTGTCTCCTACCGTTTGGCCTGAGTTATTAGAACTACCACATAGGTACACACAAATTTCTGATTTATATATATTTAGATAGGGCACAATGTGATCTCTATGTCATGAAAAAAAAAAAAAAAAAAAATGCGAACTTCGAAGAAGAAAAATTGCAAAAAGATACAGAATGTGTGAATATTCATTTAATAATGACAGGTAACGAGGGAGCTGCTACCTTTGCAAGAGTCCCGGAGTTAAATCCCAGTGGGTAAGTCCCAGACCCCAATGGGTAAGTTCTAGAGTGAGACCCCAATGGGCAACGTCTTAGAGTTAGACCCCAATGGGTAAGTCCTAGAGTTAGACCCCAATGGGTAAGTCCTACAGTTAGACCCCAATGGGTAAGTCCAAGAGTTAGACCCCAATGGGTGAGTCCCAGAGTGAGACCTCAATGGGTCATTCGTAGAGTTATACACCAAAGGGTAATGTCCTAGAGTTAGACCCCAATGGGTAAGTCCAAGAGCTAGACCCCAATGGGTGAGTCCTAGAGTGAGACCTCAATGGGTCATTCGTAGAGTTATACACCAAAGGGTAATGTTCTAGAGTTAGACCCCAATGGGTAAGTCCTAGATTGAGACCCCTAATGGTAGGTACCAACATGACATACCAAATGTCATCAAAATCGGTCAATGCTAATTGGCCCCTTGGCCAATTAGCATTGACCTCACTCTTGGACTTGGCTCAAGAGGGTCTAACTCTTGGACTTGGCTCATTACGGTGTGTACTGTACAGGGTAGGGATGTGCGGTTTTTTTGTATTCGACTTTTGAACCGAAAAATATCATTTTTTTGGGGGGGGGGTTCTTAGCCAGTAAAATAATAAACCCATGAGTCATAATCGTAGAGTCTTTTTTCTTGCGTTAGTTTATCTTTGGTTATTTTGGTTTATTATTCTCAATAATAAACCTTTGGAATCTTCACGAAAAAAAAAGAGCTAGAGATTTGAAATTTGGTATGTATGTCATATTTGCTTCGAAAAATTTTGGGTGCAATCAAATATACCGCTGGCGGTTTTTACCGCTTTCTGGCATTTTTCATTAATCCTGTCTGAAAAGAGAATGGTAAGAGCCAGAGACTTGAAATTTGATATCTATGTCAAATTTAGGGTCTAATTACGCCCCCAAGGGGTTTAATTTTTTTAGCCAGTAAAATAATAAATCCGTGTGTCACATTGGCAGAGTTTTTTTTATTGTAAGTAGTATGCACAAGTCTCGTTTTAGTCCCCCCCCCGCCCTTTGGAGCTCCTATTCAGGATTTCATTGTTCATCCTGTTCTACCGTAGGTAACGGTATTAGATAGTGAAACCCTTGCCTTGCTTCATACTACGTCCTACGCTTTTAAATTTCATTCAAACAAAGGGAAAAAACAGCACACGGCTTTCTCATACGGACACAAAAACAAGATAGGTACATAGAATAAAAAAATCGAATTAAAAAAACACGGTTGCCGTGCGCCGTGATTGTCACTTTTGTCACTTAGTGTTGTTCGACTTTGATTAAATTTACTATAAAGGTTTCTTTTGGGGGGTGGGTCTAATTGTGCTCCAATACTTTTCGTCCCTAAGCGGCGCACTTGATTCTAAGGGTTCACCATTAGATATCGTAACAAACAAACAAAATACCCCTCCCCCTCAAAATTTAATATTTTACGTTTCAAGGTACCTGCATAGAATTCAAAAATCGAACAAATAAAATCCGTTTTGGATGGAATTTGGTAATATACAGGTTGTATCAAAAGGTTATGAAAAAAGGAAAACACGTGTAGGAGAGCTCAAATAAAGGCCACTTTGCTTAATAAACCCTTAAAAGCTTAATAAAAAATAATTTCATGACCCCCCCATAACTCCGCCCCTGNCCCCCCCCCATAACTCCAACCCTGATGGGGGGAAAAAGTGCCAAATACCAAAGAAGCATGATAACTATTGGAGACGTCATGCAAAAAATGAAGTTAATCACAAAATAATTCGATTTTTAATAATTATTTTTCGATTTTCAAGTGCCAACTTTGGGTGGTCCTAGCTACCTTGGGGTCCATTTCCGTATAGGGGTTTATTAAGCAANTTTTTTGCATAACCTTTTGATACACCCAGTACATAGTGTTTTGTTTTAGAACTAAGAAATCTGTATCTTAATTTTTATTAACATGAAAAATGTACTAAATTTTATAATAATTTTGTAATCAATAATTTCTGGTTTAGAACTGATATTTTAATCGGTCCGAAAGCTCTGGCCAAAATATCAAACACATAGGTTTCTTTTGTGGTGTTATTTTGCCCTTACACTTTTGAGTGCAATATAATCAAGCTCTAGGCAGACAAACGGATTTTTTTATTTGATTTTTGGATTCTATGGACTTGAAACGTAGAATATCAAAATTTGAGGGGGTTTATTTGTTTCCTGACGATTCTAAGAGTTGTTTTCATTTTTGAAAATAATAGAAAAAAAATTTGATATTTTTTTTAAAAAAAATTGACTGGTCGACTTTTCACACTCATCTATCTAATTTGAAAAAATCAATCCGACGAAAATTTAATAATTTTTTCAAATACTTTTGTTCAAACATAAAACTGAATGTTTACTTTGTAACTTTAAGAGAAAGTAGAATAAGCCGGAATAAGGGGGTAAGTGAAAACCTTAGGGTAGGGTAGAAATTTCAGTATTGATCCAGCCAGTCTCCCCATTCATGCCTGACAAGTTATCCCCCTCTACGTTTCTTTCTCCTCTCTACCCCTACTTTATGTTATTGCCCTCTTACAAAACAAAATCCATTTTCGTATTGAATAATGTACGGTATTTTCTGTTATTGACATTTTTTTTTATTTGACCGAAAGAAAAGTGAGGTCTAGTTTTAAGTCCACGATTTTTATTTATTTTTTGACATTCATTACGTCTTCTGGTCTAGTGTGTATTACACCCCGTTCTTACTTCTCACGATTTTTATTCAATTTTTTGACATTCATTACGTCTCCTGGTCAGGTGTGTATTACACCCCGTTCTTACTTCTCACGATTTTTATTCAATTTTTTGACATTCATTACGTCTTCTGGTCTGGTGTGTATTACATCCCGTTCTTACTTCTTACGATTTTTATTCAATTTTTTGACATTCATTACATCTCCTGGTCTGGTGTGTATTACACCCCGTTCTTACTTCTCACGATTTTTATTCAATTTTTTGACATTCATTACGTCTTCTGGTCAGGTGTGTATTAGATCCCGTTCTTACTTCTCACGATTTTTATTCAATTTTTTGACATTCAATACGTCTCCTGGTCTGGTGTGTATTACACCCGTTCTTACTTCTCACGATTTTTATTCAATTTTTTGACATTCATTACGTCTTCTGGTCTGGTGTGTATTAGATCCCGTTCTTACTTCTCACGATTTTTATTCAATTTTTTGACATTCATTACGTCTCCTGGTCTGGTGTGTATTACACCCCGTTCTTACTTACGATTTTTATTCAATTTTTTGACATTCATTACATCTCCTGGTCTAGTGTGTATTACACCCCGTTCTTACTTCTCACAATTTTTTTTCAATTTTTTGACATTCATTACGTCTCCTGGTCTGGTGTGNGTCTCCTGGTCTGGTGTGTTTTCCCCCCCCCCCCTCCGTTCTTACTTCTCACTAATTTTATTTTTAACAAAACTAGTTTTCAATATCAAAACACGTTTAGTCATGCGCAGAGAACAAATCTCGAGTTTTAGCCATTATTGGTCCGTGTGTGTGTGTCCGTTTGTCTGTAAACAAGATATCTCAAGAAATGCTAGGAACATGAAATTCTCTTGACATCTGACAAACCCTGTATAAGTTCGTGTACGGAAATGTTCCCAGCATCAAGATTCTCTTCACATCTGACAAACCCTTTATAGTTTAGTGTACGGAAATTTTCCCAGCATCAAGATTCTCTTGACATCTGACGAACCCTGTATAGTTTCGTGTACGGAAACTTTCCAGGATCAAGATGGTCTTGACATCTGACAAACCCTGTATATTTTCGTGTACGGAAATTTTCCAAGCATCAAGATTCTCTTGACATCTGACGAACCCTGTTTAGTTTCGTGTACGGAAACTTTCCCAGCATCAAGATTGTCTTGACATCTGACAAACCCTGTATAGTTTCTTGTACGGAAATTTTCCCAGCATCAAGATTCTCTTCACATCTGACGATCTGACAAACCCTTTATAGTTCCGTGTATGGAAATTTTCCCAGTGTCATGATTCACTTGACATCTGACAAACCCTGTATAATTTCGTGTACGGAAATTTTCCCAGCATCAAGATTGTCTTGACATCTGACAAACCCTTTATAGTTTCGTGTACGGAAATTTTACCAGCATCAAGATTCTCTTGACATCTGACAAACCCTGTATAGTTTCGTGTACGGAAACTTTCCAGATCAAGATTGTCTTCATTATTATTATTATTTATTGTGTTTCAGAGGTGTCTAACCTCCGACACATTACAATGAAAGTTAAATATTCCTATCTCTTGACATCTGACAAACCCTGTATAGTTTCGTGTACGGAAATTTTCCCAGCATCATGATTCTTTTGACTTCCCCTCCCATTTTTCCCCACGCTTTTTAAATGTATATATATATTTTTAACAAGAAAAAAGTAAGAGTTTAAAATTAGAATTTTTCTTAATAACTCATTTATTTTTTCCATTTTTTTTTTTTTTTTCATACTTTTTTTTTAATTTATTTTTTGTACGAAGAATAGTTCTGAGTGTAATTTCTTTTTGCTCGCTGCTAATCTGTGTGGTGTTTTTTTATAATATAAATATTTAAGTATGCGCAACATATTTCTAGGTACAATACGAACAAATTAGACGGTGTGGGAAAATAAGTAATACCGTTTAAAATATTTCTTGAATCGCGTTTTTTTTCTCGTTTTCGATGGCGTGTGCCAATTTTTCTTCTTCTGTAAATCTTATTCGAATGCAATAAAATAAAAGTGTGATTGATTCTGTGTGTTTGTGTGTTTTTATTTAATGGAACACTTAAAAATTAATTAATAACAGATTGGATTATACAGATTATTTTTTTTATGAACATATTGTTTTTATTTTAAAAAAAAATATATATATACCTACTCTGCCTATTTTTCCGGGTGCTTTTGAAAAGTAATTTATTTTGTACCTCAAATATTTTTTTTTTTTATGTATTAAAATAGAAATTAGTGAAATTTTGAGAAATATATCGTCATCGCGTCATCGAGTTTTAGTTTGATTAAGGTATGTTAAAATATATGCTAAGGATGATGATGATGAAATATATGCTATTAATTCTGTGAAAACTGTAGACCTCGTTTTATTGTAGGTTCGCGATGAGGCCCCCGGTGGCCCAGTAAGGACCTCATCAGTAAATTCTATGAGCATAATAAATGTCATGATTGTGACATATATGACATCTCCGTGACAGAGTGCGCATCACACTCGTTTTGCACCAAGGAGGTTCCGTTTTGCACCAAGGAGGTTCCGGGTCGATGCTGAGCTTTTCACTCACCTGAATGAAAAGCTCACCGTTTCGCCTCGGAAGCTCAGTGGTTAAGCGCGCGCTTGGTGGTTTAAATCCCTAGCAGGGGCAGGATTTTTTTCCTCAATAATTTGAGTACTTGACCTCATAAAAATTAGAACTCCAAGGGTTATGTGGTGGAAAATGTCTCAGGCATTAACCTCGCCTAGTGGTAACCATCCACTCAAGAGTCTATTTTTTAAAAAGCTAGCATACCCAAACAGTGTTTTATGAAAAAATAGTCACCGAATACTCTGCAAATGATTAGAGTTCAGATAATGTTAATGCAATGTTTGGACAATATAGAGCTGTAATTATCTTTCAAATACCTTTGAAAAGGATTACGACCTTTTTGTGGTCTCGTTTTAGATGTTGGGCCATGAAATCAATAAAAAATAACCTTTCCTAGGACTAAAATTGGAAAAGATGAAAGAATTGAAAAATCATGGGGTGGGTTCACTGAGTCCGGACCCATGGGGTGAATCGGTCCACCCACATTTTGAATTACTAAGAAAAGATAAGCTTCCCTGAAGAAGAAAAAAAAAATAAAACCTGTACGTTTGAGGGAAGATCAAAACTGGGGACCAATCCACCCCGATTTGAAACATTATCGCATTACTTTCTGGCATACAACTTAGAAAAGATAAAAGATAAGCTTCCCTGAAAAAAAAAAAAAAAAAAAAAAAAAANAAAATAAAACCTGTACGTTTGAGGGAAGATCAAAACTGGGGACCAATCCACCCCGATTTAAAACATTATCGCATTACTTTCTGGCATACAAATTAGAAAAGATAAGCTTCCCTGAAAAAAATAAAAATAAAATAAACTTGTACGTTTGAGAGAAGAACAAAACTGGGGACCAATCCACCCCGATTTGAAACATTATCCCATTACTTTCTGGCATACAACTTAGAAAAGATAAGCTTCCCTGAAAAAAAATAAAATAAACTTGTACGTTTGAGGGAAGATCAAAACTGGGGGGCCAATCCACCCCGATTTGAAACATTATCCCATTACTTTCTGGCATACAACTTAGAAAAGANAGCAGGCTGCGGCAATGAGGACAATTTGACATTGGTTTCATAATCAGTTTCATCAATAACATTGGGTCAGTGGTGCATCCCAGTATTTTCATTTTAAGTAGCAGGCTGCGGCAATGAGGACAATTTGACATTGGTTTCATAATCAGTTTCATCAATAACATTGGGTCAGTGGTGCATCCCAGTATTTTAATTTTAAGTAGCAGGCTGTGGCAATGAGGACAATTTGACATTGGTTTCATTATCAGTTTCATCAATAACATTGGGTCAGTGGTGCATCCCAGTATTTTAATTTTAAGTAGCAGGATGTGGCAATGAGGACAATTTGACATTGGTTTCATTATCAGTTTCATCAATAACATTGGGTCAGTGGTGCATCCCAGTATTTTCATTTTAAGTAGCAGCCTGTGGCAATGAGGACAATTTGACATTGGTTTCATGATCAGTTTCATCAATAACATTGGGTCAGTGGTGCATCCCAGTATTTTCATTTTAAGTAGCAGCCTGCGGCAATGAGGACAATTTGACATTGGTTTCATAATCAGTTTCATCAATAACATTGGGTCAGTGGTGCATCCCAGTATTTTCATTTTAAGTAGCAGGCTGTGGCAATGAGGACAATTTGACATTGGTTTCATAATCAGTTTCATCAAAACACTTTAGTCCATTAGCCAGAGACAAAAAAAAAAGGTGTTTGAATGCAATAATTGGGGAAATCTCGATTTTCATATATATGTTTGTAGGTATAGACCTCTTCTTTAAAATCTAAGTTTTCGACTCCACTCTTTGCGTTCTCCGCCATCTTGAAAAAGCCGTTTTTTCGGGGTTTCCTCAATTACTCGCTTCCTGTGCATTTTAGGCGAACAGTTGTAGTGATTCATTTAAACGACAATTAAATTTCCTGGAATTTCAATTCACACATTTTTCCTGTAGAATGTATAGGAGCGCTCCTACAGGCGGCGCCGGTTTTGCGTAAAATGTCGCTTTTGACAGAAATTAACTTTTATATTTATTTCTACCTTTCTATTTCCTAAACAAAGCCTCAATACTGCATAAGCACCACAATAAAAGTTTTAGATAATTTAATTTTACACCGAATTCATATGTCAATCATGAGAAACATTTTTGTGGAAGGTTCAAAAAAGAAAAAGAGCTGGTCGAGATGTGATTTTACCTATTTAATACATGTAACATATCGCCCATAAAGAAAAAGAATTCGTCCTGCATTAAAGCCTATATTTGATTTTTTTTTTTTTTTATGCAAATAACTCGAGAATTGTTTATCTGAAGAAAAACAACGTTCTAATAGTTACTGCCCCACTTTGGTTCAAAGCTCCCTTTAAAATATTTTTTAGTAACATTGTTGATTTTATTTCCTTTTCTTGTTACAGGGCGGTTATCCAGCCAAATTGAAAAAGGTTCTTATAGTTACTGCCCCACTTTGGTTCAAAGCTCCTTTTAAAATTTTAAGACTGTTTGTGAGAGAGAAACTGAGGGATCGTGTCTACACAGTCAGTTTACCTCAGGTAAGTCAAACTGTTTTTCTTTGAGAATTTTTTTTTTTTTTTTTTTTTTTTTTTTTTTTTTTTGCGCTAACGACAAATACCGTGACAGACGGTTGTGTCCCTAATAATAGTCCTTATTCATACTGCTCGAAAAGACTAAACTCCTATAGAGTGGCCCTCAAGATGGTTGGTTCTTCGCACCGTGACTACCCGTACCCTCGGGCACGACCAAAGACCATCAACACCGTTCCGACGACAACTCACTGTGTTTTTCTTACTTTGGAAGTGTTCATCCCAGCCGTGCTGCTCCAGATACTTCTTCAAAGAGCTGGTATATAAATCCTTGTTAAACCCTGAAGTATCTGATCGTTGTCCTCTATATATGTTGGCTGCTCATGTGTAAATCATTGATTCAACTGTCCATCAAACCCAACCAAACTAGAGCCGTCAGCATTATGGACAGATCCTGTTGGAGTGGCCGCCTTCCTTCTCCTGGAGACACAGTGAGAGTCGTTGAGAACGTTACAACAACCTATAGAGTCCTTTTACACAGGCGGTTTTTGGGTGCTATTATTATGATGTATTCGATTTTGCCGCTTTTTGGCGTTTTTCAGTATTGCTGTCGAAAAGGAGACTGATAAGAGCTAGAGATTTGAAATTTTGTATGTATGTCATATTTGGGGTCTCAGTTAGCGCCGAAACATTTGGGTTCAATTAAATATACTGCTGGCGGCTTTTACCGCTTTAAAGCGGCTCATTAATCCTGTCTAAAAAGAGAATGGTAAGAGTCAGAGCCTTCAAATTTAGTAGGTTTGGGGGGGGGGGCAAAAAAGGTTTATTATTTTTTGCCAGAAAAATAATAAACCCATGTGTCCCACTGGCAGAGTTTTTTCCTATCTACGCAATAATTTGTAATGTGGTCTCATTTTTTTTTTTTTTTTTTTTTTTTTTTTTTTTTTTNTTTTTTTTTTTTTTTTCTTCTTCTTTTTATTCAGTTAACTCTACACATTCCTCGAGAGTCTCTGCCAACAAGTTTAGGAGGCAAAGTGGAGGCAAGGCACGATGAGTGGCTGTCAATTTGTGCCCGAGTCAATATGAACAATGATAATGAAGTTTCGACCACCTTGGTGACAAATGGGAATGGGAATACACCGTCTTCTCCCACTCCTCAACACCTTTCAGATCTTCCTCCACCCTCGTCAGCATCCTCTGGTAATTTTTTTTTACGTCGTCGCGTCGCCACGATGGCCGGTTCTACGTACCAGGACGATCTGGTGGAACGGATGTTACTCTTAAAATCAACTATTTTTTCCATTTCTATATTCACTATCTCGGTTGCTTAGTGGTTTACCGCTCTTTTGGTAAACAGAAGGGCGTGGGTTCAATCTAGAGATTACGATCCCGAGATATCGGGATCCCGCCCGATAATGGTTGAAATTTTGATCCCGGGATTGACATTGATATAATAAAAACAAACAAAAAACATATTTTTTTATTGAATTTGAAAATGAGGCCCCAATACTCCCCATACATAAAAGTCGATGTGCTGGCGTCAATAAAAAAAAATGCAAGACCTTTTTAAATCCTTTTCTTCTTGGTGTAGACCAAATGAACTGATGACCGATGTGTTGTTTGTATGACTCAGAGGAATTATCCAAAAATGGGTACCTAGCCTTTTAATAAAAACAAAGCAGTCGGTATTTCACTTGTTTCAGTTTCTTTTTATATTCTGACTTGTAAAAGTTTGCAAAGATTAATTTTTAATATATTCTAACATCTTTTTTGGACGTAAAACTTGGGTTCGGTTTAAATATAAAATGGACCGTTTTATATCGCACAAAAAAGATTCATATCCTTCATCCGTTAGGAGTTATTTTCTAGTGTCCAAAGACGTTAAAAAATGTGATTTTGAAAACTCTTGGTGGTTCCACAAAAGGACTCCACACACATCTCTCAAGTTAAAAACTTGATTTTTCATTTTTATTTTATATACTTATTATAGTAACTACTTACTTCTACTTGATTTTTGCAAAACTCCCAATGTTTTTCTAATCCCGGGACCAGTCCCGCGATCCCGGGATTGTGATCGTTCCAGTCCGAAACTTTGGGATTGTCAAGAAGGTTCTGGATCATAATCTCTAGTTCGATCCCAAGCTGGAGCATGATTATTTTCTCATTCATTTGAGTGTTTGACCACATAAAAATAGAGCTCTAAGTGTTAGGTGGTAGAAAATGTCTCAGGGATTATCCTCGCCTAGTGTTTTTACTTTCTCTTCCATAGAAGATAAAGTATTGTATTCGTGCATTGAAGAGTCGACTCATGAGTGAGTCGAGTCATGAGTCGACTCGTGGATGACTAACCCAATCCCTAGAGGTTACTGTAAATCAATACGATCCTCCTAGACTAAATTTGCGATGATATGCGTTTCTAGGTCGTCCTGGTCCTTAGAGTAGTGTAGTGGACTAAGCACGTAGTTTAATTTCTTGTTTTAAGTTCACTTGAGATAGATAATTTTGATAAAAAGAAAGATAAAAAACTCACGTTACAAGTTACAGTGTCGCACGTATTGATCGTTACACAGTCAAGATCAGATTCATCACTGACATTTCCAACCACATATGATATGATTTGATCGCCATCAGATGATTTGAAAATGTTTTCGCTCGTTGTTGATTTACGATGTTTGATAGCGGCTCTCAGATTATTATGATGGTTGGATGATAATATTATTATGGTCGTTAGTTAAGTCATAGGGGAAAGAACGTGGAAGAATCAGAGGTTCCCAAACTGGGGGAACCTCTGAGGCAAACCAAGGGGGGCGCGAGACCAGTTGAATTATTATCATTTAGTTAAAATATATGTAAGTACACAAATTTTTAACAAAGGTAATTTTATTGAATACTAGCTGTTTCGCCCGTGCTTCGCTACGATTCTTATATTGCTATTCTTGTTTTTCAAGGAGAATGGAAATTCGGGGAGGGGGGTATTGGTTTGTGTCCACCCTGTATATTGCAACCTTTAAAAATCAAGATTTAAACGTTTCACCAGGCCTCTTAGAGGCACGGCCATTCTCACTTTTTAGTATTTTCTACATTTTATTTTACCCGTTCCCGGTTTCAAACTCGTAACTCTGGAATAGCTGGCCATACCTTTGCCGAAACTGTCCTAAAATAAGGACTAAACAGCCACCTAAAACTTTCTCGCTTTGAGTTATGTTGTCGCGGCAAAATTTAAGATATCAGACCGTGACTGTCCGATTTTGGAGAAGAAATTAAAAAATTGTCCGTAACTCGAAAACGGTTTGACATATTTTAGTTCTGATAATTTTCCTGGGGTAGTTGACCATGATTTTGGGGGGAGTTCATTCCCATCAATTTTTCCCTATCTGCTACCGTTTGGGCTGTGGTATTGTAACAGAAAACCCCTCATACATAGGTACAAACATACATATTTCTGATGTATACTAGTATATTAAGATGATGTTTAGAAAACTTGAATGAAATAGCTAGCATTCATCAATACATTAGCGCTTTGAATGAGATAGCATTCAGCAACACATTAGCATTTTGAATGAGATANGTAGAGCAGGACTATGTGCGGAGTATACAGAAATCAAAAATAAACCTTCCGAGGGGACGTTTGAAGCAGGAAGGTAAGACAATATCAACACAAATTGACAATAATTATATACAGGTACCCATCTAGTCAATGTTTGAGTATAAGTGATTTTGTAGTATATGTACGAACCAAAGGTAGAGCAGGACTGTGTGCGGAGTATACAAAAATCAAAAATAAACCTTCCGAGGGGATATTTGAAGCAGGTAGGTAAGACAATATCAACACAAATTGACAATAATTATATACAGGTACCCATCTAGTCAATGTTTGAGTATAAGTGATTTTGTAGAATATGTACGAACCAAAGGTAGAGCAGGACTGTGTGCGGAGTATACAAAAATCAAAAATAAACCTTCCGAGGGGATATTTGAAGAAGGTAGGTAAGACAATATCAACACAAATTGACAATAATTATATACAGGTACCCATCTAGTCAATGTTTGAGTATAAGTGATTTTGTAGAATATGTACGAACCAAAGGTAGAGCAGGACTGTGTGCGGAGTATACAAAAATCAAAAATAAACCTTCGGAGGGGATATTTGAAGCAGGTAGGTAAGACAATATCAACACAAATTGACAGTTATATTATCAAAGAAAGAAAACTTTTAGGACACTTACACTTGGTAGAACTATCAAATACAAGAAATGAAAATGAATAAAAAACACTTGACTTTATGTTCTACAATTTTAAAATTCGAAATACGCGTATCGAATAATATATTCAAATTGTAGAACATAAAGTGAAGTGTTTTTTAATCATTTTCATTTCTTGAATTATATTCTCGCGATTTTTTATTTAAGTTTATCCTTAAAAAAATACACAAAATTTGTTTAAGGAAAAACTTAAATAAAAAAAAATACACAAAAAATAATATGGCAAACTGTGTTTTTGTGGTATTTGAGATAAAACTTAAAGAAAAAAAAATCGAGATGTATCAATGCAATGAATTTATATGAACTTTTGTAAATTTCAGACGAAAAGAGAACTCTCCAAAGAATCGTTACTCTCACGATCAATATTAATATTAACTTTTGTAAATTTCAGACGAAAAGAGAACTCCCCGAAGAATCGTTACTCTGATGTTTTGTGTTATGATCATACGAGGGTTATACTATCAACGTTGGAGGACGTACCTGGATCGGACTATATCAATGCCAACTTTGTCGATGGGTACAAACAAAAAAACGCCTTCATTTCTACTCAAGGTAATCAATGACCATCCCTTAGGTTCATTCAATCAATGACCATATCTTAGGTGCATTCAATTAATGACCACATTTTAGGTGCTTTCAATCAATGACCCCATTTTAGGTGCATTCAATCAATGACCATCTCTTAGGTGCATTCAATCAATGACCATCTCTTAGGTGCATTCAATCAATGACCATCTCTTAGGTTCAATCAGTCAATGACCATCTCTTGGGTGCATTCAATCAATGGCCATCTCTTAGGTCCATTCAATCAATGACCATCTGTTAGGTGCATTCAATCAATGACCAAATATTAGGTCCATTCAATCAATGACCATCTGTTAGGTGCATTCAATCAATGACCAAATATTAGGTGCATTCAATCAGTGACCATTTCATTCAATCAATGACCATATCTTAGGTGCATTCAATTAATGACCATATTTTAGGTGCATTAAATCAATGACCATCTCTTGGGTGCATTCAATCAATGACCATATCTTAGTTGCATCCAATTAATGACCACATTTTAGGTGCATTCAATCAATGACCACATTTTAGGTGCATTCAATCAATGACCATCTCTTAGGTGCATTCAATCAATGACCATCTCTTAGGTTCAATCAGTAAATGACCATCTCTTGGGTGCATTCAATCAATGGCCATCTCTTAGGTGCATTCAATCAATGTCCATCCCTTAGGTTCATTCAATCAATGACCAAATATTAGGTGCATTCAATCAGTGACCATCTATTAGATGCATTCAAGCAATGACCATCTTTTAGGTGCATTCAATCAATGNTTCGGGGGGGGGGGCGGATACAGATCTTCAGTTGAGAAAAGCGATAAAGTTTTGACCTCTGAATATCACCTTCGGAGTTAGTAAAAAGCAAGTATCTATATATATAAAAATGAATGTATGTGTATGTGTCCTTTATGCATTCGGAAACTACTTATCCGATTGCAATTAAATTTTTGTCTAGGTCCCATCCCTCTAATGTTAAGCTAAACCGACTAGGGACAAACAATGGATAGGTGACAGCGAAAAAGTTCACGTTTTTCGACCTAAATGACATTTTTTCTCGAAATTTATCGCGACAACCTATCAACTCAAAGCGAGAAAGTTTTAGGTCACATCTTACTGCTTCGTTTAGGACATATTTTGCAAAATTGTTACTAGCCATTCCAGGGTTACAGGTTCGAATCCGGGATCGACCAAAATAAAATTTAGACAATACTAATTGTTTGGCCAGAAGGGTAACAGATATCAAAAAAATGATGTGAATGAATACCCCCAAAACCATAGACTGAGACCTCAGAAAAATTATCATTGTTCAATTCAAAAATATACAACCAATTTCGAGTTATGGCCGATTTTTCGATTTTTGTATGGGAAATCATAGAATAGGTACTATTAGAAACGATAAGAGGTATTGAACAATTGATGGGAATAAATACCCCCAAAACAAAGACCCCAGAAAAATTATCAGAGTTACCAGCCTAAACGCAGCAGCCTTCAACACGCATTTTATTTTTTTTGGAACTTAACCCAATACTACTCCCAACACGTTCTACACTGCTTAACAACCCGTTACTACTCCCCATGTAATCTATGTGTGGTATGTTCTGATCGGCATTAAACGTTTCTACCTCGGTGATATGATTATTAATGTAAGAGTCAGATTTACTATTATTTTTTCTCTCATCTTCTCGAAACGAAGTTCGGGTACTCCGATAGTTTTAATATATAAATTAGAAATTTGTGTCTACCTCTGTGGTAGGGCCTGTCTGTTACAATACCACATCCTGAACAGTAGCAGATAGCGAAAAATTGGTGGGAATAGACCACCCCAAAATTTGTATTTGGTAGTAAGAATGAATGCTTTCCGTAGAATAAATCAATACTACATCTTTGTTAATATTTTATGTATTTTTTTATTTTTATTTTTAAGGACCTTTGCCAAAGACCGTTGATGATTTCTGGCGGATGGTTTGGGAACAACAAACTCTTGTGATTATTATGACAACGCGGGTAACAGAACGAGGCCGTATCAAATGTGCACAGTACTGGCCAGAAAGTGAAGGCAACGAAATGACACATGGGTTTATACAAATTACGTCAGAATGCGTGTCGACAAATGCAGAATATGTTGTCAGTAATTTAACAATGTTTAATACACTGGTAAGATATGATGAATATTAGACGCTAAGTATAGGTCACGTATTTTTCAGTATATGTGTCCAAAATTACCCGCCCACCTTGATTTTCGTATTTTTTCAAAAAACTACTATTCTCAATGATTTTTTTTTTCGTTGTCTATGAATGCTATATGTATTTTCACGTTACCTATGGTTAAAAAATACTGTATTAGCATATAGAATAACCCCCCTAAAGAGAAAAAATGATAAAAATGCAGATTTTAATCTCCTCAGAATGTAATGTTTATTTTTTTTCTTAAGTAAGATTTTGACAAATTAGTAACGTGTGTTGCCTCCTCTGGCTCTAAGGGCATTTTCCAAACGCTTTAGCATGGCATTGATTTCGTTGCGTATTTCTTGTTGGGGTATTCCTTCCCACTCCTCGACAATGGCGGATTTCATCTGTGTGAGAGATTCTAAAACGTGTTGACGGCCTCAAATCCGGCGTTTCAGAATGTGCCACACATGCTCGAACTTCTTGCAGAAACCTCCACTCTTTGGATATTCACTGTGTTAAGGTATTGGGTGACACATCTCGCTACGTGGAGGGTGCATTATATTGGTACAGGAAGAATCCATCATCAATAAATGGGGCGTATGGCACAACATGTTCTTCCAAAACGTCTGTTATGTAATTTTCACTGTTCATTGAGCCGCTTTCAAAGAAAATCAGATCCGTACGAGCTTCAGATGAAATCCCACCCCATATCATAATTGACCCTCCATTGAATTGGACCATTTCAACTAGTGCCCGCTCGGCAAACCTCTCATTTGGTCTTCTGTACACACGATGGCGGTCATCAGGACCTCTTAAGGACACTCTTGTTTCGATATTTGGTTACTTTAAATAACAGAAAAACTAAGTGTACGGGTAATTTTGGACAGGGGTGTACATTGAGGATGAATCTAGGGGTGTACATTGAGGATGATTCTAGTACGGCATTTGGGTATTTTGATTTTTTTCTAAATTTGGTCGGTATTTATGGGGAACGTGTAATATCGAACCAGAATGGCCCATCTTCGGTGTACAGAGTCTTTGGGAGGTCGTAAGTATCACTCATAGATGAACTTAGAAGCGGGCACAACTCCACTGCGACGCAAGAAGACCCAGGTGACGAACTTTGCTACAATTGTTGATGTCAACGCTTGACGCACACTAGACGAAATCTTTCTTTAACGTTCACGAGACATTGAGGCAAGCCGGAGGTCAATTTCCAACACCGGAAAGACCATTTAAGGTACCCCAATATCGGTCCCCAGATTGTTGAGTCATCAACTAACACTCCTCTCCGGGTGGAGTAACATGTTGCTGACATATAAAACCTTGCTGAACCCTAAAGTATCTGTTCGCTGTCCTCTATGTATGCTGGCTGCTCAATATGTAAACCATTGATTCTACTACTCAAACCCAACCAATCTAGAGCCGTCAGCATTATGGACAAATCCTATTGGAGTGGCCGTCTTTCTTGGACTGGAGACACAGTGAGATTTGTCGAGAACGTTAACAACAACATCAACAAACAACTGAGAATTGGAAAAAACCATCATGGAACTCCACCCAGAATATTAATTTCCACATCTAGGACGTTTTCCCATATCAATCATACTCTCTATACACCCATTCACCTTCAGATTTCCTCCTTTTCTACTTCCTCAAGGAGCCTTTGCCTGGCGAACACCTAATAACATTGAATACAGAATTGAATAAACAAAATTGAATTGAAAACAAAATTGAATACAGAAATCTGAATGGCGATTATGAAGAAAAATAATTCGATCAATGACTTTTCGGATGCTCTTTTGAAGAAGAAAGTTTTCTATTTGAATCGCTGATTGCAGAAAGAGGGAAGTATATTATTTGAATTGCTGATTGTAGAAAGAGGGAAGTATTCTATTTGAATCGCTGATTGCAGAAAGAGGGAAGTATTCTATTTGAATCGCTGATTGCAGAAGGAGGGAAGTTTTCTATTTGAATCGCTGATTGCAGAATAAGGAAAGTATCCTATTTGAATCGCTGATTGCAGAAAGAGGAAAGTATCCTATTTGAATCGCTGATTGCAGAAAGAGGGAAGTATTCTATTTGAATCGCTGATTGCAGAAAGAGGGAAGTATTCTATTTGAATCGCTGATTGCAGAAAGAGGGCAGTATTCTATTTGAATCGCTGATTGCAGAAAGAGGGAAGTATTCTATTTGAATCGCTGATTGCAGAAAGAGGGAAATTCTATTTGGATCGCTGATTACAGAAAGCGGGAAGTATTCTATTTGGATCGCTGATTGCAGAAAGAGGGAAGTATTGTATTTGAATCACTGATTGCAGAAAGAAGGAAGTATTCTATTTGAATCGCTGATTGCAGAAAGAGGGAAGTATTCTATTTGAATCGCTGATTGCAGAAAGAGGGAAGTATTCTATTCGAATCGCTGATTGCAGAAAGAGGGAAGTATCCTATTTGAATCGCTGATTGCAGAAAAAGGGAAGTATCCTATTTGAATCACTGACTGCAGAAAGGGGCTATGTCCACAAAATTAAACTTTTGGAAAACAAAGAAAAACCTTATAACTCAAAATGGAAAAATTGTAGAAAAAAAAGTTATACCAAAAAAAGCTATTTCTATATTTCCTAAAAANTCCTATTTGAATCGCTGATTGCAGAAAGAGGGAAGTATTCTATTTGAATCGCTGATTGCAGAAAGAGGGAAGTATTCTATTTGAATCGCTGATTGCAGAAAGAGGGAAGTATCCTATTTGAATCGCTGATTGCAGAAAAAGGGAAGTATCCTATTTGAATCACTGACTGCAGAAAGGGGCTATGTCTACAAAATTAAACTTTTGGAAAACAAAGAAAAACCTTATAACTCAAAATGGAAAAATTGTAGAAAAAAAAGTTATACCAAAAAAAGGTATTTCTATATTTCCTAAAAACTATGGAGCCTCTCAAAATTTTCATACTGATAACTTTTTACGTTTAAACATGGATTTTCTTTTTAAAAAAAACGCATTTCCAACATTTATAGACATGACCCCTTTCTATAATCAGGAGTTCATTTGTTATAAACTTTTTTCATACTGATAACTGCCATTGTCGGTCATGCTTCTTTTTTCTTTTCTTTTCAGACTCAAGAAACACGCATGGTGGCCCATTATCAATTTATTGCTTGGCCTGATTACGGTGTTCCAGATAGTGCACTCTCTATGTTCCAATTTCTTTCTAAGGCTCGTGAAACACAGGCCGCTCTATTGGCGGATTTAGGAGATACGTGGGCAGGACATCCACGTGGTCCTCCTATAATTGTACATTGTTCTGCTGGCATTGGGAGAACAGGTGAGTTTTGATAACGAATGGAACCCATGTAGCAGCAGAGGGACGTGGAACTACAGCGCTTTTTAGCCCAATATTTTCTTGTCTATTACAAGTATGTAGTGTTTGATAAGTTCGTGGACTCGGGTACTGACACTTGTTTGAGACCAATAGTTTCTTGTCTATTACAAATATGTACTGTTTGATGAGTTCGTGGACTCGGGAACTTACACTTGTTTGAGACCAATAGTTTCTTGTCTATTACAAATATGTACTGTTTGATGAGTTCGTGGACTCGGGTACTTACACTTGTTTGAGACCAATAGTTTCTTGTCTATTGCAAGTATGTACTGTTTGATGAGTTCGTGGACTCGGGTACTTACACTTGTTTGAGACCAATAGTTTCTTGTCTATTACAAGTATGTACTGTTTCATAAGTTCGTGGACTTGGGTGTCTTGGAATTATACTTTTCAAGTCCCCTTATCCACATGGGACATAGGAAGCATATAATACAGTAGATTCTTCTTACTTTCTGTATGGGTAATGGAAAAGATATCGTTTCGGACCCTCCTTTTAGCGCCTTTTACGACTGACATGGACTTGGGTGTCTTGGAAGTATTCTTTTTAATTCCCTATCAACAGGGGACATAGGAAGCATATAATGCAGTAGATTCTTCTTGCCTTCTGCATGGGTAACGAAAAGAATATCGTTGGAACTTATCAGATAAATAATAAAAAGTATTGCTATATTTCTTTGACGATCGGGTGATCTCGTGATTCTGATTGCCAGAGGAATTACAGTAACACACCCAAAAATAAATATACTCTCTCTTTCTAAATTGCCAGTCTTCGACCAACCTAGGTCTGATGATATTGCTCAGGAGAGTACGAAACTAGTTAGCTCTTAACATCATTTCAATTTTTATCGTCAAGTGCACATAAAGTATTTTGTCTGTCTTATTATAACTAACTTTTTGTTTTTTTAATTTTCAGGTACTCTTTGTACACTAGATATATGCATATCCCGTTTGGAAGATGTAGGCACCATCGATGTTCGGGGAACCGTCGAACGAGTTCGTTCCCAACGAGCGCATTCAATACAAATGCCAGATCAATATATATTTTGTCATTTAGCTCTCATAGAATATGCCATGAACAAGAATCTTCTCGTGTCTACACCTGATTTATCTGCATTTGACGAGTCGGACTCTGAGGCGAGTGAATAACAAAGCTCAACGAATCATCCACAACACTCTGTTGTGGATGAATACAGTTCACTCTTAGGAAGAGAACGATCATTTGAATTACCAATCATTAGTGAACTACCATTGATAAGTTTAGAATTACCTGAACCGGTTGTAATGTCGACGTCATCGACGTCGACAATAGAAGATCTGTTGAAGTCGACTTCATCATCGACGACAATGTCACCTTTGACGAGGTTGAGATTGAGAAGGAAAAGAACGAATCAGCAGCATTTATCACAGTGAAAAAAGATGTGGAGATTGAGAAGGAAAAAAACGAATCAGCAGCATTTATCACAGTGAAAAAAGATGTGGAGATTGAGAAGGAAAAAAACGAATCAGCAGCATTTATAACAAACTTCTAATAAACTAAATTCTAAATCATTTCTATTTCAAAATTATAGCAATTTGCGACGAGGATGAAAATTGATGTTGAAATTGAAAGCTAGAATTGTGAAATTGAAAGTTGAGATTGAAAGGTAGAATTTTGAAAATGGAATGTTGAAATTGAAAGTTCGAATTTTCATAATAGCATGTTGNAAATTCAAATCGATTTTTAAGTGGCGATAAGAACATTTAAAAAAAATTAAAACACTATAATTAGATGCAAACCATCAATTGTATACGAAAAAATAATATTTAAAGAAGTAATAAACGAAAAAAATTAAAATTTTAAAGCCGGGTCCATTGAAGAAAAAAAATCATGTCCGCCATTCCGAGGAGGTGTTAAGACCCTAATTTTACAAAAAGTGTCTAACCATTTTTGTACAGAGCTGATACCTTACATTCCTTCCAGTTAATATATATTCAAAAGATCAAACCCACGTCCTTCTCTTTACCAGACAAGCGCTTAACCACAGTACTACTGATACAGCTGGACCTTGTATATTGCGAGAAAATGGCTAACGCTCAAAAGTGGGTTTTGACCATGACAATAGACTTGCTATTTCCTTACTCCTTTGAAAATAAACGGAGTATTGGAGGTGTTTGCTTTGCGACCCAATTAATATTTGATATTATAGGAACCCTTTTTACAACCACTTAGGACGACCGTGCCTCTAAAGCGTCCAAAAAACATGTTGGAGCTTCATTTTATTTTTTAACTTTTAGGGCAATATGGACCCGTATTGGGGTAACTTTATTCTAAATTTTCATATTTAAAAAGCGTTGTGTTTATATATATTGTTTCTTTTCTGGAGTGATCTGTCATTTTTATATTTATGCCAAAATGTGTAGTGTCTATCGGGGTAACTCTAGCTTTTTGTAGGGTAAGATAAAAATAATTTCTATCATAAAATATTTTGAGCCCATGCTACCCCGCATCACATTACTGTCATCAATTGTAGTAATGTATCCAAATCCGGGTAATGTACCCAAATCCGAGATCGAACTCAAAATTTTATATTTCATGTGTCGCGGAAAATCGAATTAAAAAAACTTACGGGAGAAGTAAACTTAGAGCATTTTGATGAAATTGAGTAGGCCCCTCCAGAATTTTTCGGAAAAAGTCAAGCCTCCTCCCCTACCAGAATTCTGGCCAGAACCGCCTATGGTTATGTACGAGTATGTCTCATTTGGATTCTGCTCAGAATATAGAAATATTGAGCAATGTAATTGTCGAATTTATTTGTGGTAAGACCTCACGACCTATTCAAATTATTGTGGGTATCACAGCATTACTAAGAGTACTTATACTAATAATCTCTTCAATCTTCTACCAAATCATATTGCTCTTCCAATGCAACCATTGGTCGATATTAATGTAGCTACTCAATCGTCTTCATAAGGCTGATGACTACACCCCCAAAATCACCACCGGAAATTGAACCCTATGTCAATGAACATGTGCAATGCCAGGGTGATTCCAACTAGACCACAAGAACTGCATTATAATGCCATTTATTAACAGATTTTTGTGGCCCCCATCAGCCCTTTTTTAGACAAGATTAATAAGAAGTGTCAAAAACCGCCAATGGTATATCCGATTCCACCTAAAAATTTCAGCGAACATTTTGACAACAAACAGGACCCATATACCATATTTCATTCAAATCAGTCAACGCTAAGTGTCAAAAGCGACCATCACGGCCGAAAACGGATTTTTCAAGGTCGAGTTTTGGATACTACGTACTATGAAAAGTAAAATATCAAATTTTGAGGGGGGAGGGTACTTTTCTTGTTTGTCACGATTCCATAGTTTCATTATTGAAAATGATAAACGAAAAGGTACATAAAATGACGCCATTGTTAAATCAAAGGTCTGAGAAACTTGAATCATTTTGATGAATTTTTCAAAAACAGGGTCAAAAAAATCAAAGATATTCGAAGTTTGTTAAATAAAATAACACCCAATCAACAATTTTCAAAAATCGAAATATATAAATCAGAAATTTGTGTGTCACCTATTTGGTAGGGGTTGTCTGTTACAATACCATAGCACAAACGATAGCAGATTGCGAAAATTTGATGGGAATGGTCTCCTAAATTATGGTCTACGATGCGAGGAAAATTATGAGAACTAAAATACGTCAAGCCGTTTTCGATTTTCTAATTTATTCATCAAAATCGGACAGTCACGAACGGATATCTTAAATTTTGTCGCGTCAACATATCAACTCAAAACGAGAGAGTTTTAGGTGGCCGTTGTTTATTTTAAGACATTTTTTGCAAAAGTATGCCCACCCCCATTCCAGAGTTACAAGTTCGAAAGCGGGAANCGAGGAAAATTATGAGAACTAAAATACGTCAAGCCGTTTTCGATTTTCTAATTTATTCATCAAAATCGGACAGTCACGAACGGATATCTTAAATTTGGTCGCGTCAACATATCAACTCAAAACGAGAGAGTTTTATGTGGCCGTTGTTTATTTTAAGACATTTTTTGCAAAGGTATGCCCACCCCCATTCCAGAGTTACAAGTTCGAAAGCGGGAACGGGTCAAATAAAATTTAGAAAATACTAAAAAGTCAGAATGACTTTAAGGCGAAACGTTTAAATCTTGGCAATATGAGAATCATAGCGAAGCACGGGCGAAACAGCTATAATTAAATAAAAACGGCCTTTTAGGGAAGACTAAACGTTAACTTTTAAATAAATTAAAACAAAACACTATTTATAAAGAAACTAGTTTGTATAGTTCGATTCATCATCAGTCTAGTCGAGTCCAAAGCTGGAAGTTGACTCATCTTCCTCAATTTCCATCCATAGACTCGACTAGACTGATGATGAATCGAGCGATTCGAAACTAGTTTCTTCATAAATAATTATAAATAGTGATTTGATGTTTCAATTTATTTTATTTAAAAGTTAATATTTTTTAACTCTTATAATTAACATGTTATTCAAAGATTTAAAAGACTAAACGCTAGAATTATGATTGTCTTTAATTATTATTTTTGCTGAAAACCAAATCGCAGTTGTTGCACAACCGGGTTTGGATACACCACGTGTTTATTTCTTGTAAATTTTTACGTCTTTATTTTGTTTTGTTGGGTGTCAATCTGGAAACCTTTGTTTAAAAAAGAACACTCATGTCAAATAGTTGAAAAAACTATTTCAGTTAAATGTAAAAGTTCCCATCAGGGCGGACAAACGGATTTTTTTTTTAAATTCAGTTTTTGGATTCTACGTACTTTGAAACGCAAACTACTCATAAACTGGTCCAGTTCAGATTTTTGCGGCCAATATAATTTCTTAAAACCTATTCAGAACTTCTCAAATAGTTTCTGAAATATCTGAAAGATAATATCTTACATATGTCCACCTGAAGTGGACCTTCAGTAATGCATGCGGTCATTTGAAGTTTTTGATGCCACCCACATTCCCACAGGAAGTTTTTGGACGAGTCATCACAAACTTCAATGATGACATTATTTAGTGTGGGGCAGCTTCAACTATGGCATAATTTAGTGTGGGGCAGCTTCAATGATGACATGATTTAGGATTTAGTGTGGGGCAGCTTCAATGATGACATGATTTAGGATTTAGTGTGCGGCAGCTTCAATGATGACATGATATAGTGTGGGGCAGCTTCAATGATGGCATGATTCAGTGTGGGGTAGCATCAATGATGATATGATTTAGGATTTAGTGTGGGGCAGCATCAATGATGACATGATTTAGTGTGGGTTAGCATCAATGACTACATGATTTAGTGTTGGGCAGCTTCAATGATGACATTATTTAGTGTGGAGCAGCTTCAATGATGACATGATTTAGTGTGGGGAAGCTTCAATGATGAAATGATTTAGTGTGGGGCAGCTTCAATGATGACATGATTTAGTGTGGGGCAGCTTCAATGATAACATGATTAAGTGTAGGGCAGATTCAATGATGACATGATTTAGTGTAGGGCAGATTCAATGATGGCATGATTTAGTGTAGGGCAGATTCAATGATGGCATGATTTAGTGTCAGGCAGCTTCAATGATGACATGATTTAGTGTGGGGTAGCTTCAATGATGGCATAATTTAGTGTCGGGCAGCTTAAGGTCGCCATATGATATTATCTTTCATATTTAAATCGGAGGAGAACAGAAAAGGTTTACATCTAAAAAAAGGTCTAAACGTAGTGAGTAATACGGTTTTTTAGATGGGAGTAAGCCCTAAGGTTTGAAAGAAAAGACGAAGACGGAAATTTTATGTTATAACATAATAATATTTATGTTATACGATAAAATAAATTAATAATATTTATCATTATGTTTATAGTACCTACCTATTATGTCATAAGATAAAGTAACATAATAATATTTATATTATTATGTCATAAGGTAAAGTAACATAATAATATTCCAATTATTATGTTATAGGATAAAAGAACATAATAATATTTATATTATGTTATAAGATAAAAAATGTTATACGTTCGAAAAAAGGGAAATGTGATAGGACTTACCACGAGAAACAGGAGAACCTCTGTGTTTCAATCCTGGACTCTCACTGAAGTTCCAACGATCATCCTCCCTTAATATACCATCATAGGACTTACCAGGAGATCCTCTGTCTATCCTAGACTCTCACTGAAGTTCCAACGATCATCCTCCCTTAATATACCATCATAGGACTTACCAGGAGATCCTCTGTCTATCCTAGACTCTCACTGAAGTTCCAACGATCATCCTCCCTTAATATACCATCATAGGACTTACCAGGAGATCCTCTGTTATCCTAGAATCACACTGAAATTCCAGCGATCATCCTCCCTTAATATACAATCATTTGTTATAATCGAATTCTGATACTCAGGCGAATTCTGATAGCCCCTCCCGGACATCCCCCCCTCCCGAATTAAAATCCTGGATACGGGCCTGACTCAGTGCAGTTCGTCGGGTTATGGACGTTCCAGATTTGTTAATTCATAATGATCTAATAAAACCTTGAATGCGTTTTTGTGTTGATTATTTTTTTTTAAAAAAAAAAAAAAAATTCTATATTATTAATGAAAAAAAACATAGCTTTAGAGATAACTTTGTCCTTGACGTGCTCTTGGTAAAAGATATCTAATATGAAGTTTTATCGGCACGCTCATTTTTTTCAGGTCTATTTCCAAATAAGACATATTTGTCTTATTTGGAAATAAAGAAAAGAATAAACCTTTGATTTTCATATGTTTAGACCTTAGAGAAAATTTTCCAAATCACCATTAACTTCCCCCCCTCCCAAAAAAAAATAAGGGGGTTTGTATCGAGCGTTGTCTTCCTATCTCTAATGGTTTCCGAAATATTTGACTATGACTCACCCTGTTGTGTGGACTAAATTTGTATTATATTTTAAGTGAAACCTATTCCGGTTAAAAAAAAAATTGAGGGGGGGGGGTAATTTTTTTTTTCGTGACGATTCCAAAGGTTCAGTATTGAAAATAATAAACCAAAAAAAAATTGAAAAATATTGTTTTTTTCTCTAATTTTCTACTTAGCCTGGTTATGTATGAGGGTAACTCCTGAGGACAATTGAGTAGCTATGGTAATAGCAACAAATGGTAGCATTATGAGGAAATAGCTTAGTGATATTGGAGAGATTGTTAAAATTACCTTGTAATGCTGTGAGAGGTTTTTTTTTGTTTCTCTGGCTCCCTCTTTACCTGTTTTCCCTCATTTTGAGTATATTGACAAAATTTATATTATAATATATTCTAATACAATTAACTAAAGATACGGTTGTCTTATATATAAATGAATGTGTTTTTTATTTTCAACGAGCTTTTGCGCCCGTGCTTCGCTACGATTCTTATATTGCCATTTGTGTTTTTCATTTGCAATGGAATTTGGGGGAGGGGGTATTGGTTTGTGTCCACCCTGTATATCGCAACCTTTTAAAAATCAAGATTTAAACGTTTCGCCAGGCGCCTTAGAGGCACGGCCGTTCTTACTTTTTAGTATATTCTAAATTTGATTTTACCCGTTCCCGGTTTCGAACTCTTAACTGTGGAATGGCTGACCATACCTTTGCAGAAACTGTCCTAAAATAAGGACTAAACAGCCACCTAAAACTTTCTCGCTTCGAGTTGATATGTTGTCTTGACAGAAGGGATCCAAATTTCAAGTCACTAGGTTTAGCCATCGTGGAGCTACGTTGATTATCAGTCAGTATACCAACTGGTCTGCGTTTTTATAAGTATACATATTGAATCTAAAGGTGGGGGGTAGAACCCTGACCCGCCATCTTGTTTGCGCCACTGCCCTCTTGAACGTTCAATTTAATTTCACTACCCCCCCCCCCCCCC
>CM022881.1:4841256-4858399 GCA_012654025.1 Pachypsylla venusta
AAGGTTAATTTTCACGATTAAATGGTGGGAAATACGAGAAAACTCACTTTTAAATGTTTAATTCACAATTTTATTGCTTTAAAATCGACGAAACTTTGGAGAAATCAAATGTTTATTCGGATTTTTTTTTTTTTTTTTTTAAATCCACCAAAAACTGCTACAAAAAACCTTGGAGAATAGACAAATTTTCAAATAAAATATCTTGATTATTTTGCATAAGTTGAAAAAAAAGCAGTCCTATTTTTGATAATTCAATATTTATGTAAATTAAAAAGTGATCGGGGGTAATAAAATTCGTTACTAAGTTCAAATGCTGATCCAATTCAAGACAATTCATAAAGTAAAAATTTTTCTATAATATTTGGTAAACCAAACCGTTGTAATTTTTCTTTCGTTAAAATATTCTGTTTCTTTTGTAAGAAATGTTTTCTGAACGATGTTCTACACAAAGTTTGTAAACTTTGTGGTTGTCCCCAATATTGGGACATAGATAATTTCATTTGTAAAAAAACAGGCCCTAATACTCGAACACATCGCGCATGATCAAACATTGTACGCATTACATGAGAATGCATACGAACTGGTTGTTCACCCATTGCTTGTGCTATAAGTGACAATGTTTGAAAACAATGATCGTCCAGTTTACGTTTTCTCATAATTGCTCGAAGATAAAATGTAAATATTGAATCGGGTGTTTCAGAAGATGAAGAACTGGTTGCGGCGGAAGTTGAAGAGGAACTTGCTAGATTGGATAATGTGTTGATACTGCTACAAGATGTACTCCCAGACATTTCTGTACAATCAGATGCAGTGGATTCTGGAACGAGTTATGAAAAATATTTTTTAAACATTAGTTTTTTTTAAAAAATGTCCAAAATTTCTGCACGATTACAATGCTTTATCTTCTATAGGAAGTCCATCAGGGTGCACGGCAGACATACGAATTTTTTATTCGATTTTTAGATTCTACATACCTTGAAACGTAAAATATCAAATTTTGAGGGGGGTATTTTTTTTCGTGAGGATTCCAAAGGTTCATTATTGAAGATAATAAACAAAAAATATTGAAAATAATAAACCAAAATGAGATTTGTCAATCAACTTTTGAAAAATACCACAGGCAAAACGGTAGCAGATAGAGAACAATTGATGGGAATGCCCCCCCCCCCAANTTAGTGCCCCCCCTTCAAAAAAATGGTCTACGACCCCAGGAAAATTATCAGAACTAAAATATGTCTAGCCGTTTTCGAGTTACTACCAAATTTCTAATTTATTCACCAAAATCGGACAGTCACGATCCGATATTTTAAATTTTGTCGCGACAACATATCAACTCAAAGCGAGAACGTTTTACGTTGCCCTTTAGTTCTTATTTAAGGACATTTCTGCAAAGACATGGCCAGCCATTCCAAAGTTACGAGTTCGAAACCGGGAACGAGCACAATAAAATTTAGGAAATACAAAAAGTCGAAATGGCCGTGCCTCTAAAGCCCCTGGCGAAACGTTTAATTCTTGTTTTTTACAAGCTTGCAATATACAGGGTTTACATGAACCCATACACCCCCCCCTCAGCCCTCCAAAATATATTATCCTAGAAAAATGAAAATAGCAATATAAGAATCGTAGCGAAGTACGAGCGAAACAGCTAGCATAGGATATAGGCCACACTATACGCCAACAGTGTTCAGCATTTGGTACTGTCCAGGTGTTGGGCCCAATTAAAATATATTACTTACCTGTCGTCGGCCACACCGATGTCCCGGCATTGATTAATACCCGATACAAAACAATACTTTCATCCATATAGGCTACACTATACGCCAACAGTGTTCAGCACTTGGTACTGTCCAGATGTTCGGTCCAATTAAAGTATATTACTTACCTGTCGGCCACACCGATGCCCCGGCGTTGATTAATACCCGAGACAAAACAATACTTTCATCCATATAGGCTACACTATACGCCAACAGTGGTCAGCATTTGGTACTGTCCAGATGTTCGGTCCAATTAAAGTATATTACTTACCTGTCGGCCACACCGATGTCCCGGCATTGATTAATACCCGAGACAAAACAATACTTTCATCCATATAGGCTACACTATACGCCAACAGTGTTCAGCATTTGGTACTGTCCAGGTGTTCGGCCCAATTAAAGTATATTACTTACCTGTCGGCCACACCGATGCCCCGGCATTGATTAATACCCGAGACAAAACAATACTTTCATCCATATAAGCCACACTATAGGCCAACAGTGTTCAGCATTTGGTACTGTCCAGATGTTCGGCCCAATTAAAGTATATTACTTACCTGTCGGCCACACCGATGCCCCGGCATTGATTAATACCCGAGACAAAACAATACTTTCATCCATATAGGCCACACTATAGGCCAACAGAGTTCTTCCTTCAGCATTGGTACTGTCCGGTTCACTTCCTGCTTCTAATAGAATAATGGTTAATTCTGCGGCCTTTTCAAATTCTCCCAATTTCAATAACTTTCGACCACCTGCTATTAAAGGTGTATTGCCTTCACCGTCTGTACATGACAACCAATGAGGGGTACTGATTATCAATCGAACTTCTTCTAATAGGTATTCCCAGCTATCCAGCAAATCACCTTGAATTAAAAAAAAAAAAAAAAAAAAACATATTTTAACATGAGTTGGTTGGTATTATTTGTTGTTAATGGAGTTGTTACTGTTGTTGTTGTTGTGCCACTCTCGCTGTGCCTCTAGGCCAATAAAGGCGGCCTCTCAAACAGGATCTGTCCATAATGCTGACGGCTCTAGATTGGTTGGGTTTGATGGACAGTTGAATCAATGATTTACATCATGAGCGGCCAGCATACATAGAGGACAGCGATCAGATACATCAGGGTTCTGCCTGGATTTATATGTCTGCAACATGTTACTCCACCCGGAGAGGAGTTGAGATAAAGTTGTTCTGGGGGATCTGGGGAAAAATTTCTTGGAATAATCGACAACATGGGTTGGTGTTAAGATGCTCTGATGGTAAACAATAAGACGTGGGTTCAATGAATTGGGGATATTTAACTCTATTTGAGAACATAAAATAGGCCGGGATAATCAACATCTAGTCTGGAGCAGCATAACACGCTACCCAACCCTTTCAACGCAAGATGAAGGGTTGGGTAGCATTGGGGCTACTCATTTTAACCGTGTTGTTCCAAATAGGTACTTCTTCAAAGAGCTGATATTGAATGCTACCCCACCCCGGGTGGAGTAACATGCTGTAGACATATAAATCCAGGGTGATCCCTGATTATCTGATCGTTGTCCTCTATGTATGTTGGCTGCTCATGATGTAAATCATTGATTTAACTGTCCATCAAATCTAACCAACCTAGAGCCATCAGCAGTATGGACCGATCCTGTTGGGGTGACCGCCTTCCTTGGCCTGGAGACACGGTGAGAGTCGTTGAGAACGTTAACAACAAAACCAACTCGACAGGCCAGATTCTCTTTGTTCCTCGATAAATCTCGAACGCCCTTTCCGATTTTAATTATATTTTAAGTCATCATAGGTTAACAGCTGGGGCTGGTTTTCAACAACTCGCCATGAGTTGTTAATACTAAAGATAATGCAGTAGCTTCTCCTTGCTTTCTGTATGGCTAATGGAAAAGATATCGTTTCCGACCCTTCCTTTAGTCGCCTTCTACAACTGGTATGGACTTGGGTGCCTTGGAATTTTACGGGGATAAAAATTTCTTTTTACGGGGACACTATCGACAGAGGAAAAATTTGGTATAGAAATTAATTTTAATAATAGAATTAGCTAATAGTTGGTATTGTTGTTAACTTTCTCAACGACTCTCGCCGTGTTTTCAGTCCAAGGGAGGCGGTTAGCGGTCACCCCAACAGAATCTGTCCATAACACTGACAGCTCAACAATATTCGCTTCTTAATTTTACAGATATAAAATTTGTGTGATGTTACACCAGTCGCCTGTGGATTGAGGAAATTGAATACTTCCAAGGCATCCAAGTCCATGTCGGTCGTAGAAGGCGACTAAGGGCAGGGTCGGAAACGATATCTTTTCCATTACCCATCCAGAAAGCAAAGGAAAACCTACTGCATTATCCGTAAGGATTCTCAAGTATCAACAACTCATGGCGTGTTGTTGCCAAACAGTCCCACGGCTGTTAACCTATGATGATGCTAATGATGACGACACCAGATTTATACAGACTGTTCGAAAAGTCCCGCAACGGATTTTTTTTTTATTTTTAACAGCTAAAGATAGAGACTTGAAATTTTATACGTAGTTTTAACACAATTTATCTATTTTTCTATTTTTTGGCGTAATTAAAATTTCTACAGAGTGACTCAAAAGTGGGTAAACAGTCACTAACATTCGATTTTTAAATTGAAACCCCCTATTTTTTATTTCATATTCAAATTTTACGTCAAATTCTACACACAATCGACTCCTCACTCGATACTTTGATCGAACGGATCTCTGATCAAACCCGCCCAATCATTGATTTTTCTTGAGAATAAAAGTGATAAAACCGAGAGTGTAATACATCAAATCAGTCAATCTTTTTATGCTGAATCTCGTGGTACCATTGGTTTTTGATTTTATACACTCTTTATACACGAGGAGAGTAAAATTTCATTTTTGAAATTTTAACATCAACCAAAAATGAATTTCTACCCGCCTTAGGTATAAAAAGTGTGAAAAATTAAAAAACCAATGGTACCACGAGATTCAGCGTAAAAAACTTGACTGATTTGATGTATTACACTCTTGGTTTTATAACTTTTATTCCAAAGAAAAATCAATGATTGGGTAGGTTTCATCAGAAATTTGTTTGATCAAAGTATCGAGTGAGAAGTCGATTATGTGTAGAATTTGACGTAAAATTTGAATATGAAATAAAAAATAGGGGTTTCAATTTAAAAATCGAAAGTTGGTGTCTGTTTATCCACTTTTGAGACACCCTGTAGAAATTTTAATTACGCCAAAAAATAAAAACATNAGTATGTATTGACAGAGCGTCGAGCCTTTCTTTTCGCATAGTAGTTCTTTTTTATAATAATAATAAAAACTTCATGAAGACGCCATAAACCACCACACATAAAAAATAGGGGTTTCAATTTAAAAATCGAAAGTTGGTGTCTGTTTATCCACTTTTGAGACACCCTGTAGAAATTTTAATTACGCCAAAAAATACAATCATTTGTGTTCAAACTACAAATAAAATTTCAAGTCTCTATCTTTAGCCGTTAAAAATAAAAAAATCCGTTGCCGGACTTTTCGAACACTCTGTATATTTTGTAAATTGATTACGATTGTTCCAACTTACCCGCAAATAAGGAATGAAGAGGAGATAGTCCATTTGATCTAGATGTGATTTTTGGAAAGAAAGGACAAGGTGGACAGGAACAATTGCTACCAACTAAAGACGAATCTCGTTTCTGAAAACAATTCATACATTTATATTAGAATTCAGTTACATCCTGTATCTAGATAAGTTATAGTCAAATATCTCGGAACTTGTTAGAGATAGGAAGACAACGTCCAATACAAACCCCCCTTATTTTTAGGCTGCCACAATTTTTTAGCTGTGCCCTTATTTTTAGCTCTGACAACAAACGAGGGTTGTAAAAGGTAGGTACCTAATTCAAATATTTATTTTTCACATTAGAGGTGCGACAACAGCCGAAGTCTGCCAAATCTAATGCAAATAATATTTTCACTAGAAAACTGTGACAACAGCCGAAGTCTGCCAAATCTAATGCATATCTTTATTTTCACTGAAGAGCTGTGATAATAGCCAAAGGCTAATTGATATAATATTTTCATCAAATATCTGCGACATCATCCGAAGCCGGTCAAATTTCTAGAATAAAGGAAGATAAAGTTTAGTACGGTTTCCCGGTACTTTTTAGTGCGGTTTTCCGTCTTTTTGGTTTATTATTTTCAATGAATAATGTACCTTTTTTTGTTTAAAGTAAACTTTATTTCATATCCCAATCAGCATCTTAGGATATTGGCGGGATGGGAAAAAAAGGGGGGGGGGAATAGTTGCCCAGTTATTATTGTTATTATTTGTTTATTTCATTTCTCATAGTTAAATGGTATCTTCCGAATGTAGGTCTATGGGCCATTTTCGTGGCAAACATGGATCTATTTTTAATAGATGATATTGGAGTTAGGAGGAATGTGTCTTCGTAAAAGAAATCTTCGTACTAGGCGGCAATTTTCGAGGAGAACTGATTTCTGCATTTCATGAATGAGGTAGGATGGAATGTGGATTTTCTTTGTGTGTTGGTGGATGACACCGTTAGTAGAAATTACCACGGGGATTGTTTCTCAGCTCATATTCCACATGTTACTTATTTCGATGGCCAGATCCTGATACTTGTGAATTTTTACAGCTGTTGTGGTGATGATGTTGTGATCTGCTGGATGGGCGATGTCAATGAGTTTCACAGTTTTCTTAATTTTATCGATTAAAACTATGTCCGGTCTATTAGCTTCAATCCTCCTGTCAGTCACTATTGTATAGGCCCAGTATAATTTTGATTTGTTGTTTTCGAGAATGGGTTCTGGGTAATATTTGAACTATTTGACAGTATCATTAATTAAATCATATTCATTGGCTAGATATTGATGCACGATTTTTGCTGTTGAGTTGTGGCGGTGCAGATAGTCTGAGTTTGCCAATACAGGACAGCTGGATGTTATGTACTGAATGTTTTCTGTCATTCTGTGGCATAATCTGCATTTGTCATCAATATTTTTCTTTTCAATATATTTCATGTAGTTTCTTGTTTCAATTACTTCATCTTGTATTGCAAAAACAAGATGAAATATAAATAAATTTATATTTATACTTATATAAAGTATAAATAAATAATAATAATACTTTTATTATTATTTACATTGGTCATGAGTGCGATAGGAAACACCCCTAACCATCCAATATCCCCCATCACACCCATCACCCGTAAAAAGTATCTCAAAACTAAAATCCAATGATTTGCACTTTTTCCCTGATAAACCGGTATACCATCTAGACATGTTCGTTGGCACCAAAAGTTTAGTTATTAAAAAGAGTGCCGCGGGACTAAAAAGGTTGGGAACCACTGCTGTATGTGAGATGTGAAGTGGGAACGGCATAGCGTAGGAGCTCCTCCCTGAGGTTATTGACTCGAAAATATTATTATTGTAGAGCAAATAATTTATTTTTTGATTTTTATTTATTTTCTCTTTCTATTTTTAGTTGAACTTCTTCCCAGTCATCGCTATTCTGTATTGACCTAGGGTTGTACTATCAAAAGAAAAATATCGATACTATCGGATGCTCCGATATAGGTACATCGCTCATTCCGATATTCTTGAATCTTGACGAATCTTGGACACTTTTCTATCTTAGTTTCTAACGGTGTAGAGCTTTTCTACCCTACACTAGTGTAGGCTGGATCTCTGTAACTTCTCGTTTTTATTAATTTTTGTACTTTCAACTTTCATACTGTCCCAGAATGACCGGTTATTTCCCCCCCCCCTCCTCCCCTTACTTTTAAACGGCTTGTATTTTTTTAATTTGGAAAAGCCCTAGGGATGGGTAAAGAGCCATGTTGGCCAATCGAATAGTTATGGTGAAATCCAGGATCGAACCCGGAAATGAATTTTATTGATGAAACGTGTCGATTTAAGAAATTTAAATAGAATGGAACAAATATTTTTTCTTCAAATAAAATAAGGAAAAACTTTCTTTTCGTTTTTTTTTCTCAGAAAAAAAAATCAGGGGCGGAGCTAGAGGGGTCTAAAGTTGGCCAATCGAATAGTTATGGTGTTGGCCAATCGAATAGTTATGGTGAAATCCAGGTTCGAACCCGGAAATGAATTTTATTAATGAAACGTGTCGATTTAAGAAATTTAAATAGAATGGAACAAATATTTTTTCTTCAAATGAAATAAGGAAAAACTTTCTTTTCGTTTTTTTTTCAGAAAAAAAAATTCAGGGGCGGAGCTAGAGGGGTCTAAAGTTTAATTTTGTTACACCCTGTATAACGGTGTTTATTTTTAACTTTATCCCTCAGGTATTCCGTTCCAAAAAAAAAATGGTTTCTCATCCACCTAAACCATCAAAGGTATACAATTTTATTTTCATCAGTGTCGCAAGAGGTCAAATCTAATTTTTCCGCTTGAATTTTTTTTTTTTTTTTTTTAGAAAGGGCCGTTTTGAAAAAAGCAATTTTCGGGTTGAAAGTCTGAAGTAAAGTGGTTATTTACGTTAAACAGTGAAAAGTAACATAAATAAGGAAACATTTCAGCAAAAAAATATATATATATATATATATATATATATTCACCTTCTCATTTCTTTCACAGCATGGCCAGAGGAATGAGAAAATTTCAATACAATTACATAGGAAATAACTTGCAACTAAACTAGAGTTTTCCCTAATTGTAATTACATTGAAAATTTCTCATTCCTCTGGCCCCGCTGTGAAAGAATTCAAAAGGTGTATGTCAGACCAAATCTTCAAGACAATATGCTGCCGGATGCTGGATTAGTGGGAGATGTCGCGCTGGCAGCCCAAATCTTCAAGACAATGTGCTGCCGGTTGCTGGATTAGTGGGAGAGGCCGCGCCGGCAGCCCAAATCTGCAAGACAATGTGCTGCCGGTTGCTGGATTAGTGGGAGATGTCGCGCCGGCAGCCCAAATCTTCAAGACAATATGCTGCCGGATGCTGGATTAGTGGGAGAGGTTGCGCCGGCAGCCCAAATCTTCAAGACAATGTGCTGCCGGTTGCAGGATTATTGGGGGGCGCCGAGCCAGCAGCCCAAATCTTAAAGAACATTTCAAATTTTATATTTTACTTTTCAACTTATATATGGAATGCTAAAATTGAATAAAAAAAATCTGCCAAAGTGACACATGGGTTTATTATTTTACTGGCTAAAAAAATACCCACCCCCAGCCCCAAAAAAATTTACATACATAACAAATTTCAAGTTTCTGGCTCTTACCATTCCCTTTATAGACAGGATTAATGAAAACCGCTGAAAAACGATAAAAACCGTCAAGAGTGTGTTCAATTGCACCAAACGGTCAACGCTAAGTGGCAAAAGTGCCCATCACGGCGCACGGCGCGGTGGACAAACGGATTTTTTAATCGATTCTTGAAAAGTAAAATATGAAATTTTGAGGGGGGGGGGGGGGTTTTTTTTTTTTTTTTTTTTNTTGGGGGGGGGGGTATTTTTTTTCAAAGGTTGATAATTGTACCAAAATCCGTTTATATAATACACTATACTAGCAGGCTACGCCCGCATCGCTTGGCGCCTTAGAGGTAGCCGTTCCCGTGCTAATGTTATTCTATGTGATTTCACTTACAAAAATCGGAATATCGGCCATAACCCGTAAACGGTTTTAGAATGCTTTTTTGCAAACCATTATACTTACGAATTTGATAGTATCACTATCAGAAAATTGAAAACTAGGAAGGTTTTTACAGGAGACACATTCTTGTAGGACAGTGGTAGCTCCATCTGGAACAGACACAAACAAAAATATCATTTGGGGTTATATTGTTGGAAATTCAGAATAGAGAAGCATCGAAACTAGGAAGGTTTTTATAGGAGACACATTCTTGTAGGACAGTGGTAGCTCCATCTGAAACAGACACGAACAAAAATATTATTTGTGTTTTTTTTTCCTTATTTACAGCAAATTACTGCAAGCTAATATTGTCAATGCAGGACATTAATTTTTTTTTTTTTTTTTTTTTTTTTTTTGGTTATAGTCCAGAATAGGAAAGCACCAAAAAAATAATAAATACTGGTCGCAAGTATCTAATGAGACTGCCATTATTACTGCGACCTTTGTTTAGATCTATTATGACCAGCGGCGGGGTTGGAGTTAGACTCGAACCAACAGCCTCCTGGTTACGAATCCACCGCCTCAACCAACTGAGCTACTGAGGCTGTTTGGAAAAGCACCAAACATAAGTAGTCACCATAACAAAATACAATACAGAAAAAAACTTTCCCTTCTCCCCCCCCCACGCCCGGGGGGGGAATCCACCGCCTCAACCAACTGAGCTACTGAGGCTGTTTGGAGGAGCACCAAACATAGGTAGTCACCATAACAAAATACAATACAGAAAAAAAAACTTTCTCTTCTCCTCCCCTCCACCCACGCCCGGGGGGTCCATCTGTGAATGAAATGAGAAGGTGAATCTTTTTTTGCTAAAGGTTTCCATACTGAGATAAGTTATAGCTGCCCCGTTTGCACCCCCTAGTTACGTCCCTGGTTATTTCCTATGTAATTGCATTGACATTTTCTCATTCCTCTGGCCCCGCTGTGAAAGAATTGAGAAGGTGAATGATTTTCTTTTTCCACTAAAAGGTTTCCTTATTTAGGTTACTTATCACTCTTTGTCCTAAACAACCACCTTACTTCAGACTTTCTACCTAAAAATTAACGTTTTCTATGCGGCCCATTTTTAACTTCCAGACGAAAAATTAGATTTGACTTTGTCCTCTCACGACTCACGACACTGATAAAAATAAAAATGTACACTTTTGATGAGGTGGGTAGTTGAGAAACCTTTTTTGGAACACAATAAGGGAACTTCTTCAAAGTTTAAAATAAACACAGTTATACAGGGTGTAACAAAATTAAAATTTAGATCCCTTTGTCTTCGCCCCTGATTATTATTAAAAAAAAAAAAATAATAATAATAACAAGGAATTATTTTCCTCATTTTATTTCGACTTTGGTTTGTATTTTTGTATATCGCCATAACCATTCGATTGGCCATGATCCAAATCCCTATCCGTAGAGCTTTTAAAAATTCCATAAATATAAGCCATTTAAAAGTTAAGGGGTGGGGGGATGACCGGTCATTCTGAGACACGCTGTATAATAAAATAAAAATATTATTATGGTCAACACCATAAAATTTGAAAACATTGAAAAAAAATAGCCAGCGTCTATGGCACGTCTATACAGCAATTCCCGTTGGATCACTGAAGTTAAACAACGTCCAGTGAGGATGTACCATGTGGGTGTCCACGTTGGTTTGCGCCCTCGTAATGATGGTTTTTTTTTCGGCCCAACCCAGGCTGAGTGAGGTCAATGAGGGTAGCTGGTTTGTAAGTTTCCAGCGAAGGGAGGGTAAAACCCCCGTCTCGAATGACCAAAAAAAAAATGCGGACCCTCACCTCTCAACGCTCTAATGTTTGCCGCTCTCTGTATGATCTTGGTCTTACACTGAGAATAAACAAAGCTTTCGTGTACCATTTAGAGACTAATACATCGATACTAAATTGAATTGAAATTGCTCGAATCTAAATGGCAAAACTGTCAGTCAACACATTTTGGTTTATTATTATCAATAAAGAACATTTGGAATCGTCACGAAAAAAAAATACCCCCCACTTATCAAAATTTGATATTTTTTCCTTTTTTGCTGACATTTTCGTCTGGCAGGAAAATTGAAAATATATTTTTCGTCTGGCAGGAAAATATAATCTAAAATCTAGTGTGAACATCACACGACTTTCCCTATCTATAAAAAAATGCCAATGTGACACATGAAAAATACCCTCCCCCCACCCCCCCCCCCAAAATCTGGGGCGTAATTTGACCCTAAATTTGACATACACACCATTCTCTTTTTAAACAGGATTAATAAAAACCGCTAAGAAGCCTTGCCAGCAGTATATTTGATTGCACCCAAAAGTTTTGAAGCTTACTGAGACCCAAATATGACATGCATACCAAATTTACAGGTTCTTACCATTCCTTTTTAGACAGCAATACTACAGCAGAGTGTATTCGATTGCACCCAAAAGTTTCAGGGCACAAGTAGAGCTCCGATGGGACCTATATACCAATAATGTTTTTTCAATAATGAAACTTTGAAATCGTCACGAAAAAAAACTCTTTTAAGCGGTTTTCAGTATTGCTGTCTAAAAAGAGAATGGTAAGGAGCTAGAGTTCTGAAATTTGGTATGTATGTCGTCTCAATAAGCTCCGAAACTTTTGGGTGCAATCAAATATACCGCTGGTTGTTTCTGTTTTGAGAATGGTAAGAAATATGGCATGTATGTCAAATTTAGGGTCTAATTTTTTTTTGGGGGGGGGGGGTATTTTTTTAAGCCAGTAAAATAATAAACCCATGTGTCATATTCGCAGAGTTTTTTTTTATTTTTATTTTTTTTATTCAATTTTTGGATTCTACCAACCTTGAAACGTAAAATATAAAATTTTCAGGGAGGGGGTAATTTTTCGATCTCAATGGTTTTTTACAAAACACGTTGCGAGAGCCCAAATCTCCAATTTCAGACATTGGCTCATAAGTACCCCTTTGGGATCAAAATATAACAAAATTTTCATAAATCTTGTGCTATGTACAAAAAAAAAACTTCAACGCGTTCTCTTTTTTCGGTAGGATTTATGAAAATCTGCTAAAAAGTGGCAAAACACCGACCAAAGGAAGATTCGATTTCATAAGTTCCAAGGTGTGATATAAAATTATTTTCATAAAATTGTCATTTTTCTTTTAGGCAGGATTCGTTGAAATTGATGATGTGAGAAAACCCGACAACGGTCGATTTTTTTCAACCAACATTTTTATGGCCATGTCTCCCCTAATAAACCTTTCCATAAGTAAAATTAAATGGGCGATATATTGCGTAGTAACGTTACTTCCACACTTCACCAAGCCACCTTGGCGATTACCGGTATTCAGACCGCTGATATCTGCGTGTTCTGGAAGTCACCGGTGTATTGTGGAAATGTTTCTTTCATTTCCACAACTCATCGAGGAACCCTGGTGAATACTGGTAATCACACCGCTGATATCTGCGTGTTCTGGAAGTCACCGGTGTATTGTGAAAATGTTTCTTCCATTTCCACAACTCACCGTGGAACCCTGGTGAATACTGGTAATCACACCGCTGATAGCTGCGTGTTCCGGAAGTCACCGGTGTATTGTGGAAATGTTTCTTCCATTTCCACAACTCACCGTGGAACCCTGGTGAATACTGGTAATCACACCGCTGATAGCTGCGTGTTCCGGAAGTGACCGGTGTATTGTGGAAATGTTTCTTTCATTTCCAAAACTAACCGTGGAACCCTGGTGAATACTGGTAATCACACCGCTGATAGCTGCGTGTTCCGGAAGTGACCGGTGTATTGTGGAAATGTTTCTTTCATTTCCACAACTAACCGTGGAACCCTGGTGAATACCGGTAATCGCGGTCGATTACCGGTAATCACACTATTTCCGAAATTTACAGCAACACATATATTTGATATCGTATGCTTTTCAAGATCTATCCCGTAACGTCCTCTTTTTAGGCAGTATTAATTAGAACGGCTAAAAAAAACGGCCCAAAACACACAAATTTGGGCATTAAATTGATTTAAATATAAAAGTTCATGCCATTCTTTAGGTATCTTGTTCACAAACAGACACACAAACGGACCATTGGTTGAAACTCGAGAATTCGTCTGAACCCCTCAAAACATGTTTTGTAAATGTAAATGTATATTTTTTTGTGTTATGTTTGTGGGCATCATAGCATTAAAAGGTATTTTCAACATTCACTCCAATATCACTAAGCCTAAGCTACACTTTAACAATTTTCACCTTATAATGCTACCACTTGGCGCTATTACCATAGCTTCTCAATTGTCCTCAGGAAGTTGAGTTACCCCCAAACCAAGTACAAAATTCGAAAAAACCTTATTCAAATTTTCGAACCGTCCAGGAATCAAACCCGGAACCTCCTTGGTGCAAGCCAAGTATGATGCGCACTCTGCCACGGAGATGTCTTACGCACTTTGCCTGTACGGAGATGTCTTGCATGTTTTTGGCATTTAAAACCCGAGATCGAAAATTTCAGTCCATTACAATACTTTCCTTTATATAAAGAATAAGGAAAGTAATAAAATAGGAACACGGATGCTGCAAATGCACAGGGTCGTTGCTCTCTGGACGGTAGGCAGGCATTGATTAAGGCCCTCTCTCACTCCCTTCCTTCCCAAAATCAAATACTTCCTTCTCATAGTTAAGCTTTACGTCACCACCCTCTTTAGCCTCCTCTTTCCTATTTCCTTAACCTGCTCTTTACAAAGTGCGATGACCTTTTTTTTTTAGGCAGCATTATATTTCAGTTTCTAATTCTGAAACTTGATATTATGTAAAACATTGCTTGGAGAGGAAAACCACGGGTTGGCTTCATCTATAAAACGTAATGCCGTCCTGACGCACTGATGGATGATCGACGTAGCTCCACAATTGTTAAACCTATGGAGACCTGAAATTGTGGCACACAGATTCCTTTTAGTATGTAGGTGCGTATAAGGCCGTACCCAGGGGGGTCCAACGGGTCCGGACCCCCCACCCGATTTTTTTAATGCATGACATTGTAAGGTGTAACTCATCACACCACCAACAACAGCAACAACAATATCCACAACAACATCATCATCAACAACATCAACTTCCATGATAATCATTTTCAGGTGCTAGTCCTGGCATCGGTGTCAATCTTCGCCCCCCCCCCCCCCCCCCANTGTCAATACTTCCCCCCCCCCCCGAAAAAAATCTTGGGTACGGCTCTGGGTGCGTAACAAGAAAGGGAAAAAATGCAAAGATCAACTAGAAGCGAGTTACCACCAAAATTGTCCTTTTTAGCGTGTTTCTTTGAAAAGGTGATGACAAGAAATAACCGAGAATAGACTCCTCAGAACAGGATATAAGGACAAAATATTTTGAATGAGATATTAGCATTCAGCAACACATTCGCGTTTCGAATGAGATAGCATACAGCAACACATTAGCGTTTTGAATGAGATAGCATTCGGCATCGCATTAGGGTTTTAAATGAGATAGCATTCAGCAACACATTAGCGTTTTGAATGAGATAGCATTTAGCAATTTGAATTAGATAACATTCAGCAACACCCATACCCATTCATATTTTATAATGTAAAGGGGAAGGGGCGTGGGAGGCTTTCATTTCAAGAAAAGGGGGTGCGGTACCAAAAAGCTTGGAAACCCCTGTTATAGTGTCCCTTACCTGGAGGTTTATACTGATGATGCCTACGATGGCAAAGACGGTAATATGAACTGGAGGGTGATGCCACTAGTTCAGCAGGAGAGGGAGGTCGACATGCTAACTCAAGTTGAAGAAGGGTTCCAAATAAATCATAGTGTCTCTTACCTGGAGGTTTATACTGATGATGCCTACGATGGCAAAGACGGCAATATGAACTGGAGGATGATGCCACTAGTTCAGCAGGAGAGGGAGGTCGACATGCTAACTCAAGTTGAAGAAGGGTTCCAAATAAATCATAGTGTCTCTTACCTGGAGGATTATACTGATGATGCCTACGATGACAAAGACGGCAATATAAACTGGAGGATGATGCCACTAGTTCAGCAGGAGAGGGAGGTCGACATGCTAACTCAAGTTGAAGAAGGGTTCCAAATAAATCATAGTGTCTCTTACCTGGAGGATTATACTGATGATGCCTACGATGGCAATATAAACTGGAGGATGATGCCACTAGTTCAGCAGGAGAGGGAGGTCGACATGCTAACTCAAGTTGGAGAAGGGTTCCGAATAAATCATTGTTCGAGTCTTCTTTTTTGCTGAAAAAAATAAGAATTTAAAAAAGGGGTCATTAAACACGGTAGATAGAAGCACCAGTACGCATGACTGTATCGAAGAAAGACACTTTTACACAAACATACCCTCATAATTACGGAGATTTTAACCCCCCCCCCCCAACCACCCCCATTTTTTGGACTACACCAGACTGGCGATTCTAGGTATAGGTATGACTATCGATAAAATACACTTTTACCATGGACAAACATACCATCAAAATGACGGAGATTTTAACCCCCCCCCCAACCACCCCCATTTTTTGGACTACACCAGACTGGCGATTCTAGATATAGGTATGACTGTATCGAAGAAAGACATTTTTGTCATGCACAAACTACCCTCAAAATTACAAAGATATCAACACTCCTCCTCCCCCCCCCCCATTTTTGGGCAAACCAGACTGGCATATTTAGGGATATGACTGTATCAAAGGAAGACACATTTGCCATGCACAAACCTATGCATAAAATCCCGGAGTTTTCTCACTGGACGGACCCCGTCACCCCTTGCCTGATTGTATGTTCTATTTGGAGCTCCTTCTAATATCGTGCCTGGTTCACAATATACACTAATGGTGCAATGAACCTAACTCCGTGTAAACTGTTAATAAAAATTGATAAAATGAAATGATTTGCCGACTTGTTAGACGAGATATTTTTTCTCTCTATAATATTGTGAAAGAAAAATCGACAAGCACAATAGAGGCGTAGACTTTTAGCATTGCATTAAAATGATTGCGGGGGGGGGAATTGTTAGACGTCTCTGTGGCAGAGTGAGCAGCACACTCGTTGTGCACCAAGGAGGTACGGAGTTCGATTATTGGTAGAGTCATGCGCGGATATAGGGGAGGGCCCGGGGGGCGCGTGCCCCCCCCACACCAGTTTTTGTAAGCGGTGTTTCTCAAATTTCATTACCTAATCACGTAAAAAAATTTAAAAAAAAATCAAATGAAGGGTGATCCGCTGTGTCTTTTAACCCATTGGGAGGGGTGAGGCACGGGCCCCTAAATAATTTCCAATCCTGAGAATTATAGTCCAGTCAATGAATGATCAAAATAGGGGTGTAGAGTGCGTTGGCTGGAAACTAAAGAATTGTTTCAGAAGTTTGTTTGGTGTGGTCAGGAGATAAACATACTAAAAGTCCCCGGACCTGGGGGGTGAGCGAAACGCAGAGGGGCGTGGCGAAGGTCACTTTTTTAAGTTTTCCCCTATATCTCGAAAATGGTTACTTGTAAGGTAAAAAGTATTCTCGGTAAAATTAGAGCCATCTAAATTTCCTACAAGTTTGCTTCTATTCCACACCGCATATTTTTGGGAAAATGAAAATTTACCCCATTTTTCGTTAAATTTTGGTCTGTAGCACACCAATGCTTCGTTCCACAGCAATAACCCGGGAAAAAAAGTTATAGAGAATCAAATTTGCTTTTAAAAAATATTCCTTTTTACATTTTATTATTAGCCCTTCAAAAAATA
>CM022881.1:4859444-4888488 GCA_012654025.1 Pachypsylla venusta
GGCTAATAATAAAATGTAAAAAGGAATATTTTTTAAAAGCAAATTTGATTCTCTATAACTTTATTTCCCGGGTTATTGCTGTGAAACGAAGCATTGGTGTGCTACAGACCAAAATTTAACGAAAAAAGGGGTAAATTTTCATTTTCCCAAAAATATGCGGTGGGGGGTGGGAAGATATCTCGAAAACTATGAGGGGTGGAAAAAAATGAATAGAAGCAAACTTGTGGGAAATTTAGATGGCTCCAATTTTACCGAGAATACTTTCTACCCTACAAGTAACCATTTTTGAGATATAGGGGAAAACTTAAAAAAAGTGACCTTCGCCACGCCCCCCTGCGTTTCGCTCACCCCCCAGGTCCGGGGACCACACCAAACAAACTTCTGAAAAAATTCCTTAGTTTCCAGCCAACGCACTCTACAAACCATTCGTTGACTGTACTATTAATGGAAATACGTAAAAAATCGTCAAAAATTCTGTCATCCGCCATGGCACTTTTTTTTGTCATCACGCTTATAAAATCGCTTATCACCCTTATGAAATGTATTTGTGGTAAGCTCTACAGCTTTTAACAAATTAGGTATCATACTCGTACCTGGATAAAACGAAACCCCGGTCTCCAGGTTACGAGTCCCTCCCTCTCCCCCTTACCAATTTTCTATTAGGTATATTGTGCGATTGTGCCCCCCCCCCCAAAACAAGAGGGCTATATCCGCGCATGGGTAAAGTTAAAAATTTGAAAAGTTAAAAATTATCAGAGCCCTAACGGTAGCAAATAGCGCCCAAACGTAATTTGTGTGTATCTATGTGGTAGGGGTTGTCTGTTACAATACCACAGCCCAAACGGTAGCAAATAGCGTCCAAACGTAATTTGTGTGTACCTATGTGGTAGGGGTTGTCTGTTACAATACCACAGCCCAAACGGTAGCAGATGACGAAAAAATGATGGGAGTGGACCCCCACCTCCCAAATCATGGTCTAATACCCTAGTAAAATTATTGGAACAAAAATATGTCAATCACGTGACCGGGGAACAAGGGCCGTAGCCCCATACAGCCTAAAGTTGATGTGTAGTCCTAAAGTTGTGAAACCAACACAAAATTGTTTTTCGATCAGGAACTGGATCTGTGGAGTGCAAACCATACCTTGTGCGAAACGCTCTCTGAGTGGCTATAATGGATTCACTTTTTTAAAAAAACAACTTGACAAATAACGCACGATGCTCGCATTGCGACAACTAAAAACTAGATGTCATTTCGTGTTGAATATCACAAACCCCACGCTCCTCCCACTATTACTTCCCCTCCCACGATTTTTTGAAAAGTGGAAGAACTAATAGCCGCACCCTGTACTAAAAATTCAGAATGGCCGTGACTCCAAGGCCCCCGTCGACGTTTAAATATTGTTTTTTAAAGGTTGCTTTTTACAGGGTGGACACAAATTCCATTGCGCTTAAACAACAAAAATATATAAGAATCGTAGCGAAGCGCGTCTTACAATAAAAGAATAAATCTAAGAATTTCTTTAAAAGTTCCTCCATTTAACATAGGACAAGTGAAACTTTGGCTGAAATCGTCCAAGACCTTCTTCAGTTGTTGAATTTCAAAATTTGGCGTTCCTAATAAGGTTTCTAACGATCGAGGACGTCAGTTTGAGTCCTCACTTTTTTAGGAGTTGTCCAAAAATTTGAATTCTAGTGTTGCAAACATCATTGCAATAATAAAATATTTGTTTACCCGAAAGTGGAAGGAAGATTGTGAATTCGTATTTCTACGAGATGACACCGTTAAACCTCCTTTATCCTACGAGATGACATAGTTAAACCTCCACTTTCTTCTACGAGATGACATAGTTAAACCTCCACTTTCTTCTACGAGATGACATAGTTAAACCTCCACTTTCTTGTACGAGATGACATAGTTAAACCTCCACTTTCTTCTACGAGATGACATAATTAAACCTCCACTTTCTTCTACGAGATGACATAGTTAAACATCCACTTTCTTCTACGAAATGACACAGTTAAACCTCCACTTTCTCCGCCATACACAGGACAATTTCTTGTTTAGGAACAAAACAATAACTGCTTCAAAATAAAAAATTAATAACAAAACAAGAACCGTTTCCATTGATGGGCTCAAACCGGCGTATCTCGAAAACTCTACTGAATTTCGAAAACTTGAAAACCCCCACCTCTTCTTGTTTGCATTCCAAAACTAAACCAACCGAATTCTCACCGAATTACTATCCATCCGGTTCGGGTCACTCTGACCGAAACCGAAAATTGTACCACCTAAATGCTATCGTATTTTTATAACTGTTTGGAGGAGGGAGTATTGCCAGCGACAAGCGACAATGTAAAACCTCGCTTTACATTGCGTAACTTCAATAATCTAACAGGAACTGGTGTATTCAACGGTGCGATAAACGCTTAGCCTAAAGTTTCTCATTCATTATTATTTTTTATTTTTTAATTTGGCTTAAAGTCTCTTTTAACATGTATTAGTCATTCAAGACGGGAGTTTTACCCTCCATTCGCTGGAAACTTGCAAACCAGATACCCACATTGACCTCACCCAGCCTGGGTTGGGCCGGAAAAAGCCAACGATACGAGGTGTTCCCAAGCGGTCACCCATCCAAGTACTGACCACGCCCGACGTTGCTTAACATCAGTAATCTGACGGGAACTGGTGTATTCAACGTGGTATGATCGTTGGCTTATTCATTATTTTAAAAATAATAAAATTGACCTTTTTCGTCAGTCAGTTATTGGAGACGGGAAGTCTACCCTCTTGAAACAATTATACCCACATTGACCTCACCCACACGAGGTTGGCCCGGAAAAATAGCCAGCATAAACACGAAGCGCAAACCCACGCAGACACCCATATGAAACAACGTCACTGTGCGTTGCTTAACTTCAGTGATCTAACGGTGCATTGAACGTGCCATAGACACTGGTCTTCTCGAGGTCAATTCACTTTCAGTCAGTAATACCAAAAGGAACACACATGATCAAAGAAACAAATACAAGAAATGAAAATCATTAAAATACACTTGACTTTATGTTCTACAATTTTAATATATTATTCGATACGCGTATTTCGGATTTTACTCCATTATCAAGAATGAACATTGCCAACGATCATACCACGTTGAATACACCAGTTCCCGTCTGATCACTGAAGTTAAGCAACGTCGGACGTGGTCAGTACTTGGATGGGTGACCGCTTGGGAACACCACGTATCGTTGGCTCTTTTTTCCGGCCCAACCCAGACTGGGTGAGGTCAATGTGGTTAGCTGGTTTACAAGTTTCCAGAGAATGGAGGGTAAAACCCCCATCTTGAATGACCAATAGATGTTAAAGAGAAGTTAAGCCAAATTAAAAAAAAAATGGTCGTTTTTCCTTGAACATCTTGCATAGAAATATTTCCTAAAAAAATCATTTTTAATAAGTACTAAATATCACATCAGATTTGAGCTTTTAATTATATTCTTAAGGACTAACTTATATAAAAGATACAAAAAGGAAAATCTGACACCCATCTAATTAAAAAGGGGAAGGAAATTTACAATCAACACATAGATAAAATAATGGAATTAATAATAAAAAATATAGGACTTAATCAGGGCGGTAAATAAGAAAATTTGAAAGAAAGAAGAAAATGGCTTTCGGCGTAAATATACCTATGGATTTGATTTTAAAATGAATTTTGGCATCCAGCCGTGACCCCCCCCCTGGCTTTGGTTTGCGAACCCCAGGGGTGCGAACTGCTGCTTCAAAGGATTACACGATTTTTAGGACACCCTTAGCTAGACATTCAGGCTCCTTCCCCTAGCTTTGGTTCGCGACCCCCAAGGGTGCGAACTGCTGCTTTAAAGGATTACACTTTTTTTAGGACACCATTAGCTAGGCATATTAGCCTCCCTCCCCTAGCTTTGGTTCCTGATCCCCAGGGTTGGGAACTGCTGGTTTAAAGAATTTCACGTTTTTTAGGACACCCTTAGCTAGGCATACAGGCTCCCTTCCTTAGCTTTGGTTCGCGACCCCCAGGGGTGTGAACTGCTGGTTTAAAGGATTACACGTTTTTTAGGACACCCTTAGCTAGGCATACAGGCTCCCTTCCTTAGCTTTGGTTTGCGACCCCCAGGGGTGCGAACTGCTGGTTTAAAGGATTACACGTTTTTTAGGACACCCTTAGCTAGGCATAGAGGCTCCCTCTCCTGGCTTTGACTCGCGACGCCCTGGGGTGCGGACTAATGGTTTAAAGCAGAGGTTCCCAACTTGGGGGTGCCCCTCGGTTGAGGGGGGCGTGAAGGCAAGCCGAGGAGGGCGCGAGACCAGTTAAATTATTCTCATTATTGAACATGATGTTTACAAAATTTAAATCAATTAGCGTTTTGAATCAGATATAGCATTCAGCATCACATTAGCGTTTTGAATCAGATATGATTCAGCAACACGTTACATTAGCGTTTTGATTGAGATAGCATTCAGCAACACATTAGCGTTTTGAATGAGATAACATTCAGCAACACCCATAGTAATTCATAATACAAAAGGGAGGGGGTGCGTGGGAGGCTTTCATTTCAAGAAAAGGTGGCGCGGTACCAAAAGTTGGGGAACCTTTGGTTTAAAGGATTACACGATTTTTAGGACACCCTTAGGCTTCTTTCCAATCACAAAAAGTCCAGTTGAGACTTAAGTGCAACCCTAAAGTGGACTTTGTCTCACGAATATACGAATACAAGTCCCTGTATAAATGTTTAATAATGATTATAACTTGTTCCTGAGATGATCCTAAATTTGGGAGAGAGAGAGAGAGAGCAGGTCAATGATCTTGTGTGCATGTTACTGAGAAACATTGATATGGCACAGGGGGCCTTCACCTTCGGCAAGGTGGCAAGGTCTTGCCGAATTTATTACATATTCTGCCAGAGTTATTGACTTGAAATTAGTTAAAATATTCTGCCAGAGTTATTGACTTGAGAATAGTTAAAATATTCTGCCAGAGTTATCTATTGACTTGAGAATAGTTAAAATATTCTGCCAGAGTTATTGACTTGAGAATAGTTAAAATATTCTGCCAGAGTTATTGACTTGAGAATAGTTATATTCTGCCAGAGTTACCTATTGAATTGAGAATAGTTAAAATATTCTGCCAGAGTTATTGTCTTGAAAATTGTTAAAATATTCTGCCAGAGTTATTGACTTGAGAATAGTTAAAATATATTCTGCCAGAGTTATTGACTTGAAAATAGTTAAAATATTCTGCCAGAGTTATAGACTTGCCGTTTCAAATATGTACCGTTTAGGGTAGGAAATAGTTAAAAAATAAGAGTGTAAAGGTCGTATCAAACTATTTGTCATGATTTCAAAATTTTGACACAATTTATTTGATGTATATTTGTTGAATTTGTTTTAAATTTATTTGTGCCCCTATCACACTATTTAATGAGATAAAATTATTTACTTTCAAATAATTGTCGTCTATTATTTTCAATAATGAACCTTTGGAATTGTTACGAAAAAAAAAATACCCCCCTAAAAATTTGATATTATACGTTTCAAGGTACGTAGAATTTGGTATATAGGTCCCATCTGGGCTCTAATTGTGCCCCGAAACTTTTGGACGCAATCGAATACACCCTTGGCGATTTTTTCCGATTTTTAGCGGTTTTCAGTATCGCTGTCTAAAAGGAGAATGATAAGAGCTAGAGATTTTGTATGGGTGTCATATTTGGAGTCTCAGTTAGCTCCGAAACTTTTGGGTTCAATCAAATATACCGCTGGCGGTTTTTACCCCTTTAAAGCGATTTTCAAAAAGAGAATGGTAAGAGCCAGAGACTTCAAATTTAGGAAGTATGTCAAATTTAGGGTCTAATTACGCCCCAGAATCGTCACGAGAACCCCCCCCCCTCATTTTTTTGGCCAGAAAAATAATAAACCCACGTGTCACATTGGCAGAGTTTTTTCTTTGTTGTGTCAAATAACATTTAGTAATCCTTTAACGACTTTACGTAAGGACACTTGTCTCTTGAAGTGGAGTCCGGAACTTCGATTTTTGCCCGAGGTTGATTTTCCTCAAAAGGTGGAATTATTTTTTCAGATCGACAGTTTTTTTCATCCTACTCTTCTTTTCTCTTCGGTTTCTGAACGGTAATTTTTAGGGATGACAAGATATATCAAAAATCGATATATATCGATGTATCGATATATTTTTCACGATATATCGTTTAATATGTACACTAATTTAGGCTTTTTTCAATGTTTATATAGTGATAAAATTTGAAGTTATCAATTTCTTTTTTTTTTTTTACTCGAAGTTTTCTATTTTAAGTCCCTATACAAAAATGCATGAATTAGCCATGATGTATAATATATATAAACTAATGATGTTAAATTACTTCTATTAATAACAAATCATGATCAATGAATCAAATCAATCAAGTTCTAAACTGTATAAACTAGGTAATCGAGGTGGTAAAAGCTTAAAAATCTTTTTAGCACCTTGGAATTCCAGGCCCCTCCGAAAACCCCGCCGGGCCCGGCCCCCCCGTTAAGATGGGCCCGGGGAGGGTCAGATTAGAAAAGTACAGAGAGGGGACGACAATTCCACGAATTCACCTCGTAAAATTATAATTTCTAATAAATCGATATATTGATATATTTGTATATCAGAATATTTGAAATTCGATATATCGATATATTTCTGAACGATAATAAGTAGTAATTAAAATGTTTTCGCTGCCCCTATCAAATTGTAGCCAGCCCCCCCCCCTTCACATGACATGGCTAAGAGATCAATGATACTACGCATTAACCCTAGGATTGCTTTAATGAAAATCGCTTTAAAGCGGTAAAAACCGTCAGCGGTATATTTGATTGAACCCAAAAGTTTCAGAGCTAGCTGAGACTCCAAATATGACATACATACAAAATTTCAAATCTCTAGCTCTTACCATTCTCTTTTAGAGAGCAATACTGAAAACCGCTAAAAAGCGTCAAAAATCGCCAAGGGTGTATTCGATTGCGTCCAAAAGTTTCGGAGCACAATTAGAGCCCAGATGGGACCTATGTACTAAATTTTATCCAAATCGACAACGCTAAGTGGCAAAAGTGCCCATCACGTACGACGGACAAACGATTTTTTTTTATTCGATTTTTGTATTCTACGTACCTTGAAACGCATATCAAATTTTGAGGAGGGGTAATTTTTTTTTCCGTGACGATTCCAAAGGTTCATTATTGAAAATAATAAACCAAAACACATCACAAAATTAAGAAAAACGTAAGAATTTAATTAAAGTTATGTTTACTATTGTCAAATGTAAGAAAGAAAACAACTCGATACTACTTAGGTACATAAACAGTCAATTATAACGGATGTGTGATTTCAGTATCAAGGTCATCAATTTAAACGTAACTTTTACCAATCTTAGAGGTTGCTACAGCATCTTGATAGAAGTACATCGCGGTAGTACGCTAGCGAACAATTATTTCCAACTTCACGTGCCGTCAACAGTCAGCAATCTTCAAAGGTCAGAGCCATTGATCACTTAGGTATGCCATTAGTGGGGAGGGGGGGTACAACTTGATAGTCCGAAAACCGAGGAGAGAAGATGATATAGGTTGAAAAACTCTGCCAATGTGACACATGGATTTATTATTTTTCTGGTAAAAAAGATTAACTTTTTTTGGGGGGGACCCTTAGCTAGACANGGGGGGGGGGTTCTCGTGACGTTTCCTAATCTGGGTAATTAGACCGTAATTAAACCCTAAATTTGACAAACCGCGTAATTAGACCCTAAATTTGACAAACCCACTAAATTTGAAGTCTCTGGCTCTTACCATTCTCTTTTTAGACAGGATTAATGAAAACCGCTTTAAAGAAGTAAAAACTGTCAGCGGTATATCTGACTGAACCCAAAGTTTTGGAGCTAACTGAGACCCCAAATATGACATACATACAAAATGGGGGGGGGGGTCAAACTTCCGATCTCGAATTCAAGAGACAAGTCTCCTTACTTGGACTAGCAAGCACTACTGCTTCGATTCACTTTAATTAAACAAGATTTGATCAAACGAAAAACATTAGATAAAATATGCACTCAAAAAAATCCATACGTTGAGATGACTCGAACCCACGCCCTTTGTATTTCTAGGTATGTACGTCACTGTTATTTCAAGCAACACCAGTTTCTGATAATTGAGGAAAAAGTAAGTCCCTACACACATTTTGTTCCAAATTATCAAAAGTATTAACCATTATCCTATGAAGAAACCTTAGTTCATTAGATCGGTTCTAAGTCCAGCGAATGGAGAGTAACCATTCGCTGGAAACTTGCAAACGAGCTACCCACACTGACCTCACGCAGCCTTGGTTGGGCCGGAAAAACAGCCAGCATCGCGAGGGCACGAACCCACGTGGACACCCACATGATATAACCTCGCTGGACGTTGGTTAACTTCAGTGATGGGAACTGGTGTATTCAACGTGCCATAGACGCTGGCTTCCGTGAAATTTAAAATCACTTAGTCTACAAGGAAACGCTCATTGAATGAACAATTTAAGTCCATCAGTCAGCTGATCTCATAGAGGTACATTAAGACATACTTCCGTCTCTGTCTCTCTCTGGTCATGAAAACAGTTAGGATTTCTGAACGGTTCTTGAGATACTGTAGCAGTTAGCAGTAGATATCTCCCGAGGGTCATTGATCTTCTGTCTTCTGGTATAAGATTTCCCGCCTTCCTGATTTTACAGGGTAACCTAGACCAGAGGTTCCCAAACTGGGGGGGGGGGAAAGCAANAAAGGGGGGGGGGGGGCGTGAAGACAAGCCAAGGGGGCGCGAGACCCGTTGAATTATTATCATTTAGTTAAAATATAATTATGTGCACAATTTTTTACAAAGGCAATTTTATTGAACATGATGTTTAGAAAATTCGATTGAGATAGCATTCAGCAACACATTAGCGTTTTGAATGAGATAAATCGTTCCCCCTTTAACATTTAATATGTTGAAGGGAAATCGTCCCCCTTCAACAATTTCAACATTTGATATGTTGAAGGGAGATCTTTCCCCCTTTAACATTTAATATATTGAAGGGAAGTCGTCCCTCCTTTAACATTTAATTTGTTGAAGGGAAATCGTCCCCCTTCAACAATTTCAACATTTGATATGTTGAAGGGAAATCGTTCCCCCTTTAACATTTAATATGTTGAAGGGAAATCGTCCTCCCTTTAACATTTAATATGTTGAAGGGAAATCGTCCCCTTCAACAATTTCAACATTTGATATGTTGAAGGGAAATCTTTCCCCCTTTAACATTTAATATGTTGAAGGGAAATCGTCCCCCCTTTAACATTTAATTTGTTGAAGGGAAATCGTTCCCCCTTTAACATTTAATATGTTGAGGGGAAATCGTCCCCCTTCAACAATTTCAACATTTGATATGTTGAAGGGAAATTGTGCCCCTTCAATATTTGATATGTTGAAGGGAAATCGTTTCCCCTTCAACATTTGATATGTTGAAGGGAAATCGTACCCCTTCCAACATTTGATATGTTGAAGGGAAATCGTCCCCCTTTAACATTTAATATGTTAAAGGGAAAACGTCCCCCTTCAACATTTGATATGTATATGTTAAAGGGAAATCGTCCCGTCCTCAACATATGATATGTTAAAAGGAAATCGTGCCCCCTTCAAAATTTGATATGTTGAAGGAAATCGTCCTTGGTTTTTAAAGGTTATAATATACTATACAGGGTGGACACAAACCCATACTCCCCCCCCCCAAAATCATCGTCCAAAAATAGGAAAAATGATAACTTACAATAAGTTAAGTTAGTTAAGTCCAAAAATAAGAACTGACAATAAGTTAAGTCCACAAATAAAAAAAAATGATATCTTACAATAGTTAAGTCCAAAAATAAGAGAAAATGATAGCTGACAATAAGTTAACTCCAAAAATAAGAAAAAATGATAACTGACAATAAGTTAAGTTCAAGAATAAGAAAAAATGATAACTGACAATAAGTTGAGTCCAAGAATAAGAAAAAATGATAACTTACAATAAGTTAAGTCCAAAAATAAGAGAAAATGATAACTGACAATAAATTAACTCCAAAAATAAGAAAAAATGATAACTGACAATAAGTTAACTCCAAAAATAAGAAAAAATGATAACTGACAATAAGTTAACTCCAAAAATAAGAAAAAATGATAAGTGACAATAAGTTAACTCCAAAAATAAGAAAAAATGATAACTGACAATAAGTTAACTCCAAAAATAAGAAAAAATGATAACTTACAATAAGTTAAGTCCAAAAATAAGAAAAAATGATAACTGACAATAAGTTACTCCAAAAATAAGAAAAAATGATAACTAACAATAAGTTAACTCCAAAAATAAGAAAAAATGATTACTGACAATAAGTTAACTCCAAAAATAAGAAAAAATGATAACTGAACATAAGTTAAGTCCAAAAATAAGAAAAAATGATAACTGACAATAAGTTAAGTCCAAAAATAAATAAAATGAAAACTGACAATACTTTAAGTCCAAAAATAAAAAAAAATGAGGCCATGCCTCAATGTAGAGTGTGACGGGTGAAGCATTAACATGAGAAGATTACTTTAATGTGGAAATATTACACGGCGCGGTCAAACGTATTAACGAGATGATAAAGGTTGAAGCATTACGAATTTGCCATCTAATTAAAAAGAGATTAAATTTGACTTCTTAGTAGATATCCTTATCATCTGATGTTAAAGTTTAGATTGCATCAAGAACAAAGACTTTAAAGCCTGACAAGATAGAGCAAACCGTACCAGCTTACTTGGTCGGATGTCGGATACAATGATTTTTTTTTTAATTTGTCTTAACGTCTCTTTAACATCTATTGGTCATTCGAGACGAGGGTTTCACCCTCCATTCGCTGGAAACTTGCGAACGGGCTACCCACATTGTCCTCACCCAGCATGAGTTGGGCCGGAAAAATAGCCAGCATCACAAAGGCGCGAACCCACGTGGACACCCACATAGGACAACCTCGCTGCACGTTGCTTAACTTTAGTGATGTAACGGGAACTGGTGTATTCAACGTGCCAAAGACGCTGGCTGCACAAAGAAAGAATTTGAACATAAGAAGTAAAACTATCTCATCAAAAAGCGTGTCCAAGAATGACCCGGTCACCCCCCCCCCCCTTAACTTTTGAACGGCTTGGAATTTTTGAATTTTGAAAAGCTCTAGGGATAGGAGAAGGGTCATGGCCAATCGAATGCCTATGGTGAGATCCAAGGTCGACCCCCTAGGCGTGATTTTTATTGACAAAAAGTGTCGATTTCTAAAGAAATTTATGTTCATATATTTAATAATAATAAGCTTTTATATGGTTTTAAATAATTACAAAGGTGTAGATACGTATGTAGTGACATTTAGAGATTACGATCCTTGGATACCGCCGGAAAATGGCTGAAATATTGATCCCAGGATTCGCCATCCAATCCCGGGATTTTCGGGATTGACAGTCTCGAATATAATAAAAACAAACAGAAAACATTCTTTTTTATTGAATTTGGAAATGAAGCCCTAATACTCCCAAATACACCAACCTTGAACCTTACATGAAAGTCGATGTGCTGCAATCTGCCATGCAATAAAAAATATGGTGTGAATATCACACAACGAAAGTCGTATATATAAAAATTGTAATGGTCTGAAATTTTCGATGTCGAGTTTTCAATAACAAAACACGTTTTGAAGTCCCCAGAGCCCAAATCTCGAGTAATGGTCTGAAATTTTCGATGTCGAGTTTTCAATAACAAAACACGTTTTGAAGTCCCCAGAGCCCAAATCTCGAGTTCCAGTACTCGATGCGCATTCCATACAGCAAACTTAAAACCGCTAAAAAGCGGCCAAAAACCGCCAACAGTAAATTTGATTTCGAAAATAATAGTATCCTCGAGCATTCTATGCATAGAATTACATAGGTATATACGAGTATGAGGCACCAATTTTCAAGTCCTAGCTCTTACCGTTCTTGTTTTAAGACGGGGCCCCAAAAACCGGCCTAAGACCGCTATAGTAAGCAGCCAAAAATGGATTAGACTTCTACCAAAAGTGTCATTGCGAATTCAGTGAATGAAATATATATCAATAGACACCAAATTACAAGTTTCAGCTCTTTCCATTCTGGTTAAAGGCAGAACCGCCAAAAACGACCTTCCACCACTAATTAGCGGCCAACAATATATTACACTTCAACCTAACTTGTTTGTTTTTTAAATTTCTTGTATGAAATTGATATGAATAGGCACCCAGTTTAAAGTTCTAGCTATTACAGTTCTCATTTTAAGCAGGATATGTTAAAACCGCTAAAAAGCGGCATAAAACAGCCTACGTTATATGTTGTTCACAGGCAGACAGACACACGGACCAATGGCTGAAACTCGAGATTTGGGCTCTGGGGACCCCAAAACGTGTTTTGCAGGGGCGGCTGCTCCTTAAGGGCAAAAGGGCACAGCCAACCCAAAAATTACAGAAAATAAAGCATAAAAATATTTCGTTTGTAATTTTATTTTATCGATTTTTTTTTTCTCTTCTTTTTAACTTTGAAAAAAAAAAAACCTAATGAATAAAAATTTAAATTCTGTCAGAAAAAAAGTGTTTTCTCAATAAAATAAACATCGAAATGAGATTTCTCTTGAATAAATAAAATTTTCTGTTTGGTGATGTGATTTATCTTGTGCGTAACTCTCAGCCTCCTGAGGACAATTTGCTTTACTTTTTATTTATAAGTATGTGTCTGGAGTAGTGTGAAAATTGTAAATAAAATACCTTTAAGGTAAGCTAAAAATGTTCTATTGTATTGTATGCACAGACATGCAATTTTTTTTGAAATTGTACTGTAGCCCCCCAGGTCAAATATTCACTGGCCGCTATTGGTGTTTTGGTATTGAAAACTCGACATCGAAAATTTTAGCTTACCTAGTGTTCTCAGGTTCGATGCCAAATAATTCCTAACTTTTTTCTTATATATTTCCTTTTTTTTTCATATAAAAGTACATATAAAATAATGAAAACATTTCTTTTGATTTTTTCAAAAAAAAAAATCAGGGGCTAGGGGGATCTAAAGTTTAATATTGTTACACCCTGTATAACGGTGTTTATTATAAGCTTTGATGTAAAAGTTCCCTTATTGTGTTTCAAAAAATATTTCCCACCTACCTAAACCGTCAAAAGTGTACATTTTTACTTTCCTTATCCTATAAAAAGGAAAGTATTGTAATGGACTGAAATTTTCCATGTCGAGTTTTCAATGCCCAAACAAGTTTTGGGGTCCCCAGAGCCCAAATCCCGAGTTTCAAGAATTGGTCCGTGTGTGTGTCTGTTTGTCTGTGACCAAGATACTTATATCAAGACTTGAAATTTAGTATTTATGTTAGTTTTATGCCATGTACGACAAAATGAGCTTTTGGTGGAAATCGAATATACCGTTGGCGGTTTTATGCCGTTTTTTAGCGGTTTTCGCATATCCTGCTTAAAATGAGAACGGTAATAGCTAGAACTTTAAACTTGATGCCTATTCATTTCAATTTCATACAAGAAGTTGGAAAATAGAACTTTAAGTGCTGTCCGCTAATTAGAGGTTGAAGGCCGCTTTTTGGCGGTTCTTTCTAAAACCAGAATGGAATCATATATATTTCATGCATTGAATTCACAATGACACTTTTGGTTGAAGTGTAATTTATTTTTGGCTGCTTACTATAGCGGTCTAACGCCGGTTTTTGGAGGTTCGTCTTAAAAGAAAAAAGGTAAGAGCTAGAACTTGAAATTTGGTGCATGAATAGGCAAAAGAAGACAAATACTGAAAGAGTTATCTCTTCAGACAACTTCTTTTTATGTCTCCTTTGGTTGTTAGGAAATTATATAAAAATGGATAAGGAAAGATATGTGATGTTCACACCAGAGTTTTATTTTCATCAGTGTCGTAAGAGGCAAAAGTAAAATCTTATTTTTCTCCTGGAAGTTGAAACTAAGCCGTTGAGAAAACGGTAATTTGCGGGTATATAGATTTCTGAAGTAAGGTGGTTATTTAGGACAAACAGTGATAACTAACCTGAGTAAGGAAACTTTTTAGCGAGAAAAGAAAAACATTCACATTCTGAATTTTTTCATAGCGGGGTCAGAGGAATGAGTAATTTTCAATGCAATTACATAGGATTGAACACTAAATTTAGATGCAAGTTATTTCTATGTAATTACATTGACATTTTCTCATTCCTCTGGCCCTGCTGTAAAAGTAATGACGCGGTTAATATTTTTCTTTTTTTTGCTAAAATGTTTCCTTATTTAAGTTACTTACGAAAATGGCCTTTTCAAAACAGCCCATTTTTAACTTCCAGGGGAAAAATGAGATTTGACTTGCTTGAAGATAAAAATATACACTTCTGATGGTTTATAGGTAAATGAGAAAAAAAATTTGTAACAAAATAAGGGGATTTTTACATGAAAGCTTAAAACTAACACCGGTATGTAAAATAATTCTTTATTTTAAATATTTGTACCATTCCATTTAAAATTCTTGAGAAATCGACACTTTTTGTCAATAAAACTCCCTTGCGGGGGATCGAATCTGGATCTCGCCATAATCATTCAATTGACCATGGCCTCTTTCCTATCCCTAGAACTTTTTAAAATTAAAAAATGACAATCCATTCAAAAGTTAAGGGGGGGGGTGACCGGTCATTGTGGGACGCGCTGTATATGGTGGAGTTCAGTTTGGATTTGGCTGACCATACTTTTGCAGAAAATGTCCTAAAATAAGGACTCAACGGCTACCTAAAACTTTGTCGCTCTGAGTTGATATGTTGTCGCGACAAAATTGAAGATATCCGACGGTGAATGTCTCATTTTGGAAATTTAGCCGTAACTCGAAAACGGCTAGACATAATTTAGTTCTGATAATTTTCCCGAGGTGGCAAACTATGATTCTGGGATGGTCCATTCCCATCAATGTTTCGCTATCTGCTACCGTTTGGACTGTGGTATTGGAACAGACAACCCCTATCACATAGGTACACACAAATTTGTGATTTATTATATTTAGATGTGAGAAAAATGTATTTTCACATTTAGATGTAAGGAAAATTTATTTTCACATTTCACAGAGAGAGATTAGAAGAAGAAAAAGGAAAATTGTTATGTTGCTCTCTATTCTTGCCGTCTTCAATAGGTCAATAACCTCTTTGAATATGGGGTGGTCCACCCAATTCAATACATCACAATCATGCTTGGCTACTCACAATATAAAACTTGCTTATTGGGGGGACCCGTTACCCAATGCTTGACTGACACTTAATACCGAGGTGGTATGAGAAAACCTTGACAAGACCTTGAAGGACAACCTTGCCAAGTCAGCCAAGGTCATCATAATACGCCCCCGCTTTTCTATGAACATTCGGTCAAAATATTTTTTTTGTGACTCCAACAGTTTCAGAATAAATTGAGGTGGCCACTTAAAATGGGACACCTTGTACAGGGTGTATCCAAATTACGCCGCCAAAAAAGTATGAGTGGTAGAACACAGGGCACTCGTTAGGAATAATATGCCCCTTTTTTTGGCTTTCCAAAAATATGAAAATTATATTTAAATAAAATGCATATTGAGAAAGTTATGAATTGATTACTTAAGAAATTCGTAGGTTGCTTTGAAATGAGTACGTAGTAGAAATTGAATAAATGAGTAGCTATCAATGCCAGGCCTTTTTCCTGAGGATTTCTTTACGAAAATTACTTATTTAGGGGTTGTTGGTTCGAGTCTACAGAGATGATTATTTTATTATTGTGACATTAATTTTTCTTTTCATTTTCCATAATAATAATAATACTCAGTTCAAAGCAACCCACGATATTCACAAGTAATCAATTCATAACTTTCCCAATATGCATTGTAGGCTTGGTAGATATCCATAGGTCAGGAGGCGTCTCTTACCTTTGAATGATGATGGGCTGGAATCCTGTGGTCGACCACTTTAGTAGCTGGAACTTGGTTTGAGTACTTCTTATTTTGTGAAAAGCCCGTATGCACTAATTAAATTAAAGGTTTGGTGAAATAACAGATTCTTATAGTTATTTAGGAATTAGCACAAGAGATAATTATTAGGTATTAATATGAAGATAGAATTTAAGATGTAAAATTATTATATTAATATATTAGAATTAAAACACAATTATTACGTAAAATTGAATTAGATTGACTTGACCTTCAAATTGTATAAACAAGACAAAACATTGTTAATCCGAATCCAATTAATCTGATACTGACATTTGGTTAATTATAAAATTTGGTAGAGACGCATTAATGAGGGGAATGATAGGAGAATAGATACCGGGTGCACTCAACATGCATGTTATTTAAATGATTTTCATATTTTTGGAAAGCCAAAAAAAGGGGCATGTTATTCCTCATTATTATAAGAGTGCCGTTGGGTTTGCAGAATTTTTTTCGGGTCTTTTTCACAAAGTATTATCGAGTCCGCTAAAATTTTAGAACTTTGTTTGTTTAGAATTGGAAAAAATTCGTTATAACTTTTTCTTTAGCCCCATGTAACATATTATTTCTATGGCAAATTTTGGTACACCTCACATGACAAAAGATTTTTTTTTTTTGATAAAATGTGCAAAAAAAAGCCGCCATTTTCATTTCCGCCATAAGGTATATTGGCCTTTTCGACTGCAAATGGTGTGTTCTACCACCCATAATTTTTTGGCGGCGTAATTTAGATACACTCTGTATATCTTACTCAGATAAGGTCCCAAGGGCCCAATAGATCCCCAATCAGCTAATTCCATAAAACTACTCTCGAAAGTCTCATCGGACTTTGATGAAACAAGAGACAATATTTTTTTTAGAAAAAACATATACATACATATACAGGGTGTCCATAAAGCCTCACCCCACCCCCCGTATCTCGAGAATGGCTAAAAATATCTAGAAATAAGTTTTTATGATCCCAAATAAGTAATTTACTAAAAAATAGAGTTCCAACAACATGGTTGTCCACCCACTTCGACTGCAGATTTCGAGCTATCTTAGACCAAAATTTTCAAAAAAGCTGGATAGGTTTGGTCCAAGAAGGCTCGATCTCTGCCGTCAAAGTGGGCGGGACAACCATCTTATTTACTAAATTACTTATTTGGGATCATAAAAACTTATTTCTAGGCATTAATACCTACCATTTCGGTGCGGCCGCAAAGAGTCCATGTCATATGTTCCACCCTGTAAATCGTGAACGGTAGATTAACGAGAACTTTAAAACAAGGTGTCACTTGATACGAGTATACCTTCTCATTTAAGATTTTGAAGCCAGTCGATGCCCAGTCTAAGGCAAAAAAAAAATTTAGTCTAAAATTAATCCCCCTTAATTCTAAGGGATACGTGTTTTTGCGTTTTCTTATATTTTCAGCCATTCTCGAATTACGGGGGGTGGGGTGAGACTTTATGGACACCCTGTATATTTTTTCTTGGTTTTAGAACAAGAACTTTCCCAATATGGATGTTAAAGATTCCATTTCCAATCGTGTGTCTAAGACGGGGGATAGAGTTGGATTCGAACCAACAGCCTCCTGGATACAAATCCAGCGCATCAACCAACTGAGCTACTGAGTCTGTTAAATTAAATTCATGGTATGGACATTTATTAGGATCAGCTCATTAGTTTTTGAACCCTCTTAAACCATTTAATCCAAAGAATAACCATTTGTAGTTCGTTGGTAGCGTTTTCTGTTGTTCAGATGTTTAGTGCGTGTTAAATGTTTACAGTTATAACAGTCGGTTCGGTACAGTCCAAGAGATATCTACTTACAGGTATACCGTTCAGACTACAGACAGGTGGTTGACCCTAGCCCAACCTCTGATACGATGCAGCATCCTAAAAGTATTTCTTTAAGTATAAATTACCATCTCACATAGTCTTTATCATCTTCAGATGTCAGCGATATCTATGCGTGTTATAACCATATCCAGGACAGGGATTAATGGGTCAACCATTGATAATTTGCTGTGAAACTCCATTGATAATTTGCTGAGATAGTTGAAAATTCCTTCATACGACCCACNCCCCCCCCCCCCATAGTCCATCGTTTTATGAGAGTAAAAATAAACTTGCCATCTTTAGCGTTAAACTTGGATTACCCCCCTCCCCCCCAAAAAAAATATCTATTTGAAAGTAGGTAATGTAGGTAAGTATTTCGAATCCAAAAATCGCATAATAAAACCGTTCGTTCGCCTCTCTTCGTATTTCGTAACCTATACATCGCACACCGACAACGGCACTTTTGGCACTTAGCGTTAACCAATTTCGAATTTTTTTCAAGACTCAGAGAGATTTCCGTCGCTAATACTCGATCCCCCATTGTAGAGTGATCCCCAATCGCAAACTAATCATTCAGTGGGTTCCTAACTTTAATGTAACGATCATTGTTAAAAAAAATGGAGGAACGCGAACAGTATGAACCGTAGAAAATGTTGAGGTGAGGCAAGCTGCTCCACAGGGACCCAACCGTTCCATCCGACTGTGTGCCGTAAATTTGAACCAAAAAGTGAGCATTTAAGTTATCTATGTTCGGTACGTCAAACCGCGCGGTACTAGTTCTAGAACAGAGGTTCCCAAACTAGGGGCGAGAAAGCAAGCCAAGAGGGGCGTGAGATCAGTTGAATTATTATCATTTAGTTAAAATATATGTACACAATTTTTTTACAAAGGTAATTTTATTGAACATGATATTTAGAAAAAATTGAATGAGATAGCATTCAGCAACACATTAGCGTTTTGAATGGGATAGCATTCAGCAACACCCATACCCATTCATATTTTATAATGTAAAGGGGAGGGGACGTGGGAGGCTTTCATTTTAAGAAAAGTACCAAAAAGATTGGGAACCCCTATTCTAGAAACTTGTATCGATTTGTTCATATGATACCGCGCGGTCCTGTGAACCTAGCCTTAAATTAAAAATTTCCATTCTAGTGAACAATTTGAGTTAAATAAAAAATATTTTATTGAAGTCCATCCATTTCTGTTGAATGACACTGTAGAAGGAAGCAAGGAAGGACCATTTTACAACTGATAGGTATTTAAATTAGTATGGGTACCCTGGAGAGGCAAATATTCGTACGTTCGAAAAGGTAAAATCAAAGAACAAAAAAAACAAGTGGTTATTTTTTTAAAAAAATCTTTCAATTCCACTTACTAGACTGGAATCTGAAAAAGCCTTCTTGTCCGCCACACTTGTTTACTCTAAATAAGCTCAAACAAGTTTGAGGGGACGAAACAAAGGCTTAAGGCGCTTGATTTTATTTCGTGTGAGATCCCACAAGATTGTGATAATTATATACCGTAGCGAATCACGCGGAATTTTAAAAAAAAATCGGGATTACAAACTCTAAATGGCAGCTATCGTGGGCTCGTTCGGCTTAACACAATTATATTTATTCCCCGGAAAATCAATAGGTACCCACTGATCAGTAGGTACCTTGAAAATTGAACAAGAAAATAAAAAACTTACCCAGCAATACTACTGGTCGTTGTAACTCTCAAAGCTTTGGTTCGATGTTCTTTCATAACTTGAAAAAAAACACTTAAAAAACAAGCTAAAAAAACAGGTGCCCCTGTCAAATAAACCACATTTTAAAAGAGTGTTTTCTTTATCTAATAAAAAATTTAATAAAAATAATTACGAAATTTTGATTATTAGTGAAATTAAATATTCTTAAAATAAAGTAGGTGATTCTTAAAAGAAATTATATTTCAACGACAAGATATTTTTTAAATAGAGATATATCAGTTACTTTATTTTGAACTCATTCGAATTACTGACTGAATGTTGAACGTTAAAGATAACAGAAAAAAAAGAACGCGTTGCTCCTGAAGACAAGTTGAAGTTGATTGTACTGTTAGGATGAACTGAATTTTGTGAATTGAGAATATTGAAACTCTCGATTATTCAAGAGGACATGAACCTTGATTCGTTCAGTTTGTTTACACATAGAGCAGCACTGTACCATTGAATATATATTAAGATATATTCAATGCATTGTACGAGAGGTACACCAGACGCACGAGAAAGAATTAGAAAAAATCCCATACTATTTCCCACTCTTTCCCAAGTGCGGCATATCACAGAGAATCCTAAACAAGAAAATCCTTTTTTTTCAAAATCCCACCACTTTTAATCCCCTAAGCCCTACCCTAATATCCTTAATATTTTCCCATTTTTAATCACTTTCAAAGAGTGTCGTGCTCAAGCAAGATTGCTCATTAAGGCATGGCCGTAAAAACGTTTCCTAATCTGTTTAGTTGGCTTAAAATATGTCAAAATTTTTAACAAGTGAACATAAATATATAAAAATAAAAAGTTAAAAACAAGGCCGTATCCAGAAGGGGGTACGGCAGACCCCCCCCCGAAATTTCATTATTATTTTTTTTGCATGACATATGTAATATTGTAAGGTGTAACTCATCATCAACAACAACAGTAACAACAAGAACATAAACAAGAAGAAGAAAAACAACAACAACAAAAACAACATCACCTTCCATGATCATCATTTTCAGATGTTAGTCCTGCCTTGGCTGTCAATCCTTCGGACCCCCCTCCCCCCCGCGAAAAAAAATCTTGTGTACGGCCCTGGTTAAAAACAAAACAAATTGCAAGCCGCAAATGGGAAAGATCCCGCGTGTCTGAAAATCCCTCGTTTCTTGGCCAGCATTCTCTGTGATATTTCCCATCTATTGTTTTCTAAATGTTATCACGGTGGGTGTGGGGTGGAGACTCTGAAATTCGAAACTATTCACTAATTTTTTTTCCTAAAGAAGGTAAAGTATTGTAGGTAATCGTGCAGAAAATTTTCACATTTATATGTATCCCTTTCGAGTTTCGAGGGTGGTTCCAAAAATTCGTGGCATAACTTAGATGGAGAAGGAAAATAAAAACATTGACAATAAATTATTTACATCTTTTGGTAATATCTCTATAAAAAATGTAAGGTACTGTGAAGACAGGTACTCTAGACCCTTAGACCTAGGGTAATTGTGAAACTGAACCTTTTATACAACTGATGACCGTGTAAACTCAAAATTTGATATTTTACATTTCAAGGTAGGTGATAATTACATAACTAGAATGTTAAATTTTGGGAAGGGGGAGACTATTTTGTTAGGCCGATTCCAAAGATTCACTATTAAAAATAATAAACCAAAATCGGTTCCTCAGCTCTAGTTCTACGCCATGGGCGTCTTTTTCGCCACAGCATTGTTCGATTTAAATGATATTTGTATGTAGATCCCATTAATTAGGTGCGCTGGAACTCTTCCTTACTGTCAGTTAAATAATTATATAGGGTTCCGAGCTAAATTTTTAGTACGGAACCCTATACATCGAACTGATAATAATGAAAAGATTCGGCGCGTATTTAAAACGTACTTATAATATTTCAGCATAAATGGTCAACAATAAGTGGCAAAAGCTTCTCTCACTGCGCTCTGTACGAAGTGAGTTATAGTTTTAACACAACGATATTTCTTTTGTACCTATGTCTTTTTTACCATAATAACTCACAAATGGGCCAAATGGTGCCCATTTTTAACTGAGTGAGGTCTAGATTTCACTGAACTGCAAATTTATAAAAATTCAGTACTTTTTCAATACCTTTCTTTATGCGAAATTCAGTACTATTTTTTAGAACTAGTTGGAGACACTGCAGGACGATATTTGGAGTCTAGAACGGTGAGGAGTGTCTGGCAACAAACTTATGTTTTTCAAACAAAAAAAAATAAAATAGGATTTTTATTGTCCGTCATGAGTCCATGTTGGATGGTTGTACATATGCAATAGAGGCATGGCCGTATAAAAATGTCCTAACGTCTCTAATTGGCTTAAAATTAGTTAAAAAATAATTCAAAGGGTTACAAGTCACTCCTCCCCGGTTCCAGAATCCGATATTTGTTGAGGACTTGTTGGCAACACTTTCCGCTGTTAATGTTTAGTTTTTCGTTTAGCTGTTGAATTTTTGATTACTGATAGGTAGTGATATCCGAATCCGACCGATTAATGATTAATCATATTTAATTATATCAATATCTGATCTATTCTCAATCTCAATATCTAGTAAAATTCAAATTTACCTACCTACCTAACTTTGTTTTTTTTTTTATCACGAGAAATTAATAATGTGTAAAACTATTCTTAAGTGAATCTATTGTTAACAATTAAATAGAATTAATTTTATTTCCTTAATTTTTAAATAGGTTATTTATAATTGAAAATGGCTGCAACTAGAAGACTTCAAAAGGTAAAAGTTATTGAGTGATAATTGTGATTTTTGATAACTCATTGTTTAATTAGGTTACCCAATGAAACCAAGAATAGGTAAAGATTCACTGTAACTGTACTGGGGATAGATTATGTTTTATATTATTAATAAATTTATCAAGTGCAATCAAAATACAAGGACGATTGACGGTATTCATCTAGATGAACACAGCCATTTGTAACTATGGATCATGTGACCAGATAATGTTCTATTTTGATATGAAGTTTGACGATCTTTACAAAACATATTCGTCATGATTTTTTATTTATCATATAAGATTTCAGTAATCTGTCTCTTATGATGAGGTTTGCAGGATTATCTGTCAATAGCACTTTCTTCCTCTGTTGGAAAATTACATGTTTCCAATCAAACTGATGTCGAGAACTGCTATAATCTGCGATAAGTTTTGATCTTTATTCGTGAGCTAAATTCCTCTTTGGGGCTATGTAAGCCCCTGCACCTAAGCCTCTTATGGTCTTTTTGTGCTTGGAAATTAGCCTGTTTCCTAGCTAAGGCCTAAGATCTGCGCAAGCTTGATCAGCCTTTTGGCTAGGTGTTTTGCGTGAATGTCAAGCCTGGGATGTAGCTGTCCCATACTTAGTCTCCACGCAATGAGGGAGTCGCAATCAAAGATAACGTGAGAAGCAGTCTCCTCATCCTCCCCACAAAGTCTGCACATAACCTGGTCTTGATGGAAGCCCATAGTGTGCAGATGTTTTCTCAGTCCACAGTGCCCAGTAATCAGGCCCGTGGCTAGTCTGATGTTTTTGCGACTGAGGGCAAGGATCTCTATAGTAAGGTCCTTGGATGGTCCCTGTAACACAGCCTTGCTGTGTCTCAGGCCCGAGACGTCCTTCCACCGCCTCAGATGGTTTTCGAACACCCATCCGTCAATGAAATTCTTGATCTCAGTCGTGCTTAGTCCGATCACGGGCTCCGGCCCAATGAATGGTGTCGCTGACCCCATTCTTGCCAGGTGATCGGCTTGTTCATTGCCGGCAATACCATTGTGACCTGGCACCCAACCAAGGTTAACCCGGTTGTTCTGTGCCAGTTCCTTTAGTGCCAGCTGGCATTCCCAAGTTATCTTGGAGTTCGTGCTATAGCTGACTATAGCCTTCAGCGCTGCCTGGCTGTCAGAGAAAATGTGAATCTCCTTTTTAGAGAGTCCCATTTTTATGATCTCCTCTGCGCAGGTGCGTATTGCGAAGATTTCTGCCTGATACACCGTAGCGTACGTCCCCAAGGGCAGAGATATGTCTACCCTGGGTCACACGCAGTGGATACCAGCCCCAGATCCCACCCCTGTCTTAGAGCCATCAGTGTACCACACCATGGCTCCTTTGGACAGAAGCCTAGTTTCTTTTACCTTCCAGTACTCAGTCGTCTCAATGACTACCTTGACAGGGCTGTCGAAGGTTTCCTCTGCAGCCATTCTGTCGGTGCCCATTTCAAAGACTGGACCTTTGATGGCACCAGAGATTTTGGAGTGCCCATATTGCTGTACGGTCCAGGTATTGTTTAACATTAGCCTGAATGCCATCATCCTGGCAACCCCCCTGATATGAATATCAAGGGGTGCAAGTCCAAGGATTGTCTCCATAGCTAAGGTAGGTGTGCTATTCATAGCAATGGTAATGAAAAGACAGCCCAGTCTCTGGATCTTGTCCAGTAGCACTTTGGCCTGTCTTTGGTCAGTTTTTGGCTACCACACAACGCAGCTGTAGATGACCATAGGTCTGATAACCGCGCGGTACAGGTAGTACATGACCTGCGGCTTCAGTCCCCAACTTTTTCCAAATGTTCTTCTGGTCATCATTAATGTCCTAGTACATTTGTCCTTTAGTCTTTCCAGATGAGGGTTCCATGTTAACTTGGTGTCTAGAATGACTCCCAGGCTCTTCCTGGTGAATGAAATGAGTGTGGTTTTTGTCGGATTCACCCTAAGGTTGACCACGCCACGCCAGTTTTCAACCTCCTTTAATGCAGACTGCATCAGATCAGAGATTGTGTTCAGGTATTTCCCTCGGATCACTATGACAATGTCATCAGCATAACCCTGCGAGAAATACCCCTTATTGTTTAGGTCTTCAAGGAGGCCGTCAACTACTAGGTTCCACAGAAGGGGAGACAGAACCCCTCCCTATGGGCACCCCTTTCTGACCTTGGCACTCACCGTTTCCCCAAACATATCAATGCTCACAGTTCTGTTCTGCAGCATGGCTCCGATCCACCCACAGAGAGTGGATTCGACTCCCCGACTGCGAGACGCCTGTGTCATGGCCTCGCAGGGCGTATGGTCAAACGCCTCAAGAGCAGCTTCCTTATAAAAGAGCATGTTTTCAATCTTAACGATGTATTATATAGTATGTTTGCACTATGTATGGATCAGTATTCTTGTGAGCGAGACATCTATGAACGTAACTTAATCTCTGTGTTCTTGTTAGCGAGGCATGGTAAAAAAAAAATCACATTTTCGGGCCTAAATCGATTATAATTCAGGGAACATTTTCAAACAAATCCCAGGTTTCTAGCTTCAAAAATAAATATTCGAGAAAAACACCTTCTAACCATTCTGTTTACCAGGGCTGTGGAGTTGAAGTCGTGGCGTCAGAAACTTTCCCAATTTTTGACAGAAGAAGTCTGGAACAAAATTTTATAATGTGAGGAATCGAAGATTATTTCTAAAACTTCGCAGTGTATATTAAAGCTGAAATTTGGGACCTTTTGGAAGCCTTGATCTTTTAAAACATTGTCCTCCTCTAAGAGTTTGTACCACTATCGGATGGCGTCCGATACTGGGACAAAGATTCGCTTCTTGTGTTTCTTCAAATTTTCCTCGTTCAATAATCGTCCATTCTTGAAATATTTTTTCTTCTTCCGCAGGAACTCAAAGATATGCAGGACACAGGACTCAAGTCATTCCGTGAAGTTCACGCAGATGAAAATAATATTCTATCTTGGACAGGGCTGATAGTACCAGTAAGTTTATTGATACGCCCCTTAACGTATTATTATTGAATATATTTATTTTTCTAATATTTAAACAAAAAAAAATTAATATTCTCATTTCTGTATTTTTAAAATTTTGTATAAATGGTGGATTTTTAGATTGTAACTTCTGAGTAACTTTCCTTTCGGTACCATTTTTTTTTTTTTTTTTTTTTTTTTCTTTTTTCTAAATCGGTCAACAGTAAGTAGCATTAGTGCCCCGGATGGACGAATTAAACTTTTGTGATTTAGCGTTGGCCGGTTTTGATCAAATTTGGTATGTAGGTTTCACTTGGGGTCTAATAGTTTCGGCGAACAGTTAGACCCTAACTGGAATCTACTTACAAAAATTTGGTCATTGCTAAGTGGCACTCATGGTGTACAAACGATTTATCTACGTACAAAAATTTGGTCATTGCTAAGTGGCACTCATGGTGGAAAACGATTTTTTTTTAATTCGATTTTTGGATTCTTTATACATTGAAACGTAAAATATCAATTTTTTGGGTGGGGAATGACTTCAAACGGTCTGAACCCCGATATCAAATTTTGAAGGGCGACCCATTTTTTCGTGATGATTGCAAAATTTGCTCCCGAGATCTTCCCGTACAATTGAATACTCGTAACATAGTTCCGTCAAAATCTTAAAGGTACATTTCCAATAAAAATAAAAAATTAAGCTTTAAGCATCTGCATATATATAAAAAAAATTATAGTTTAATTCATTACAAACTATTTTAGAAGTTCCCTATTTCACGGAGGATATAATTTTCTACGGAGGGTACAATATCTACACTTCTGGCGATTTTAATTTACTATTTAGAAATAAAAGCATATATTGTTTACGTAGACTAGTAGGTAATTTGATTTAACATTAAGAGAAATCATCCAAGTACTATTCACGCTTGACGTTGGTTAGCTTCAGTGATCTGACGTATATTCCATATGAACCAAGTACTCAAATCACAATGAGGGTTAATTCAGTATGATACTCGTCATCATTGGATCTGAACTTTCCCTCTATTCTACTAAATTACCCCTTCTTTTAATGATCTTTTACATACGGGTCAAGTTTCAGCGAGTTTTATTCTTTCTTTTTTTATTTATACTGCGGAGGGTTACAATAATTCTTGCGGCACATTTAAAAAGCACTTGAACCAAAAATTATTTATTTTACATTGATACTGTTTGGACCATTAGTTGAATTTAAGTGTTGTTAAACATAATTTACACTTATGTATCTAGGAATTTTTTTTTATTAACGGAAATCTATGAAGTTATCGATGAGAAAAATGTCATTTTAGTTCAAATATTCACTCTCTAAAAAAATGTTTGACTTTTCTGGATTTGAAGTTAACTTTTTCAACAAGAAAAAGTTATTGATTAGTCAAATTAAGTAGGATTCAAATCGTTGTGACATGATAATGTACCTTTTCAGATTTAGACCCAGTTATGATAATTTTGTTTCAGGGCATGAGGCGCCCCCGTCAAGAGTACTGGGTTCCGGTCCTGCTCGGGTAGAAAATTTGAATAGAGGTTTCTGATTTTTTTACTTGGTCTGGTTATGTTATAAGTAGCTCAAGCTCCTGAGGATAATGGAGTAGCTATGATAGTAAGAACAAATGGTAGCATCATAATACGGTTCAGTGTAGCTTATTGATATTAGAGTGATTGTGACATAATAACTTTTTTTTTCTTTTTTCAGGATAATCCTCCTTATAATAAAGGTGCATTTAAGATTGAAATTAACTTCCCTGCAGAATATCCTTTCAAACCACCTAAAATATGTTTCAAAACAAAAATCTATCACCCTAATATAGACGAAAAAGGGCAAGTTTGTTTACCCATCATTAGTGCAGAAAATTGGAAGCCGGCAACCAAAACAGATCAAGGTAAGAGACATAGATTTTAGGACAGACAGACAACAACAACATTGGATATTGATGTAAAGAATAATGGGATAGAAGGTGTTTTTAGCGAATCATTTAAAAAAATTGAAGGGTCCAGTGACCTTTGGCTAAAATAATCACATTTTCATGACCTAAATCTATTAAAACGATAAAGGGAACATTGTAAAGCCAGGTGTTTAGCTCCCAAAATTGAAATCGATTTAGGTCCAGAATTTTTTTTTTAGCCATGCCTTGCAGAATACCGATCAATGTATCAGTATCCATGGTTAGGGCAGGTTTATACGGTAATGACAAGAGCACTGAGGTTAGGTTACGTTCATACAATCATGCCTCGCCCACAAGAATATTGATCCATGTATAGTATGGTTAGGGCACACTTATACGGTAATGACAAGAGCACTGAGGTTAGGTTACGTTCATACAATCATGCCTCGCCCACAAGAATACTGATCCATGTATAGTATGGTTAGGGCACGCTTATACGGTAATGACAAGAGCACTGAGGTTAGGTTACGTTCATACAATCATGCCTCGCCCACAAGAATATTGATCCATGTATAGTATGGTTAGGGCACGCTTATACGGTAATGACAAGAGCACTGAGGTTAGGTTACGTTCATATAACCATGCCTCGCCCACAAGAATGCTGATCCATGAATAGTATGGTTAGGGCACGCTTATACCGTAATGACAAGAGCACTGAGGTTAGGTAACGTTCATACAACCATGCCTCGCCCACAAGAATACTGATCCATGTATAGTATGGTTAGGGCACGCTTATACGGTAATGACAAGAGCACTGAGTTTAGGTTACGTTCATATAACCATGCCTCGCCCACAAGAATGCTGATCCATGAATAGTATGGTTAGGGCACGCTTATACCGTAATGACAAGAGCACTGAGGTTAGGTAACGTTCATACAACCATGCCTCGCCCACAAGGATGCTGATCCATGTATAGTATGGTTCGGTCACGTTTATACGGTAATGACAAGAGCACTGAGGTTAGGTTACGTTCATACAACCATGCCCCAAAGAATACTGATCCATGTATAGGTAGTATGTTTACCTTATATAGTATGTTTACCATGTATAATAGTAAAGAAATGAGGCGGAGGACCAGGACCAGTTCAACGCTGCATCAGACGATCGGGGCGTGACCAAATTCAGAATTGTCTCAATATGATCATTTGGGGAAAACCATTGATTGAATAACATGTTAATTATAAGCGTTAAAAAATATTAACTTTAAATAAATTAAAACAAAACACTTACCAAAACACCGAAACTGATAGAGCCATTAACAATATTTTATTCAAAAAAGTTTTAGAAATAGACAATAGATACATCGCGTGACCCTACGCAATGAGCGGTGAGTAATACTGAGTCAACTTCCATCCTTCGACTCGACTAGACTGATGATGAATCGAATGATTCGAAAGTAGTTTTTTCATAAATAATTATAAATAGTGTTTTTTTGGTAAGTGTTTTGTTTTAATTTATTTAAAGTAATACGAACAAAATTCATAGCCTACGTAGAATTCAAAATTCCAACAAGAAATAAGTTTGTCCACGTTCCTAAGCAGTTTTGCCACTGCGGACATATTGGATTAATGAAATTTGGTATGCAGCGCCCAATGGCTCCTAAGAAAAGCTGATAACAGTATAGGGTAGTCCAATTTAATTTATGCAGTACTAGCTATTTCGCCCGTGCTTCGTTACGATTCTTATATATATATATATATATATTATACAACTGATG
>CM022881.1:4908298-4922127 GCA_012654025.1 Pachypsylla venusta
GGGGGGGGGGGGGGCGGGGCTCGTGAAAATGATATGTTTTTTTCAATTGTCAACCCACAAATGTCGAAATATTTAGTGTAAGTTGTCAAAGCGCGGGGCCCGTAGCACGTGCTAATATTGTTAATCCGGCCCTGATTAAAATGCACAACCCTCCTCTCACACAGGGAGGTAACTAGACTAGTCAGCACCCGGGGCAACCACCCAAAACGGCGCCTCTTAACCCCCCCCCCTAGTTACGCAGGGCTTTCACAGTTGTGTTTCTGGTTTCACAGGAGTATTTAAATATGAATTGAATAATCAAATTGGTTACGCCATTTTGGATCCCTCAAATTACGTTAAAGTAATTCATGTGAAGGAGGAGAAGATCTTTTTCTATGATAATGAATACAATCCAGATTTAGGTACGTGAATTAGGTACACTGACAATGCGTTGATGGTGTGCACGTGAATTAGGTACACTGACATTGCGTTGATGGTGTGCACGCGAATTAGTTACACTGACATTGCGTTGATGGTGTTCACGTGAATTAGGTACACTGACAATGCGCCGATGGTGTGCACGTGAATTAGGTACACTAACGGTGCGTTGATGCTGTGCACGTGAATTAGGTACACTAACGGTGCGTTGATGCTGTGCACGTGAATTAGGTACACTGACAATGCGTTGGTGGTGTGCAATGAATTAGGTACACTGACAATGCGTTGGTGGTTTGCACGTGATTTAGGTACACTAACATTGCGATGATGGTGTGCACGTGAATTAAGTACACTGACAATGCGTTGATGGTGTACACGTGAATTAGGTACACTGACAATGCGTTGATGGTGTGCACGTGAATTAGGTACACTGACAATGCGTTGATGGTGTGCACGTTATCAACATCTAGTCCGACGTCATCAGAGTAGCATAATATGTTACCCACAGGGACGTAACTGGAGGGGGGGGGGGGGNACCTGAGGGGGGGGGGTAAACAGGGTGGCTGCCCCGTGTGGTGACCGGCCTATTTACGTCCCTGGTTACCCAACCTCTGTCTAACAATAACTTTCCGTGATGGACTAACAAAAACTACAAATTGAAAAAATAAATTGAAGTACAAAGTGGCCCATGTATTTATTATTATTAATTGCGGCGGCCTTTCCTTTCGGAATTCAATCAAGTGCTGCGTCCACTACTTGGTCATTGCAATCAATAAAACAAAGATGATGATTTTTGGAAAGTTGAAGAGAAAGTAGTATTTTACAAATCCCCTTAGAAAAAACTGACCAAATGTAAAGTCCGTATTACTTTAAGAAAATTGAGACAGAAGAACGTGCAATAATAAATTTAAGTGCGGGATATACAGCGGAATTTTTTGGTTGAAAAAGTGGAACTTGGGCTTTTTTCAATGATAATTTTTTGTGAGATTATCTTTACACATCCAGCTACATTGTAGACAAAGCCACAACAATATTTTTCTCGATGCACCACGTAAAAATACGTGGAATACTAAAAATGCTCTTACAACAACAAGGACGTACCCGCGGGGGGNCGGACCCCCCCCCCCCGAAAAAAATCTTGGGTACGGCCCTGTACAACAATTTACAGAGGATTCGTCATACCAATTATAAGCTATGCATTACGCATAGCTTGTAATGTAATTACATTATAAGCTATGTGTGTAGTATTTGGTGTCACCGTGTTGACACCATCAATCAGCATCAAAAACTCGCATCAGGACAACGGATTTGTCTTCTAGGAATTATTAAAGGCTACAAGACTATTTCTCACGAAGCTGCACAAATTATAGCCCCCCCCCCCCCCATAAAATACATCATCAAAGAACAAACCTGTAGCCAGAATTATAGAAGATGCGGTGTTGCCGAATTTATCAACATTCACTTCAACCAGGATGAACGCGATCGTCAAACAATTAAAAATATCATCCGATATCAACCTATAGTCCACCCTGTATATTGCAACCTGTAAAGGTTTCGCCAGGGGCCTTAGATGCACGGCCATTCTGACTTTTTAGTATTTTCTAAATTTAAATTTACCCGTTCCCGGTTTCGAACGCATTACTCTGGAATGGCTGGCCATAACTTTTTTAAATTAAGACATTTGACCGTAACTCGAAAACGGATTGACATATTTTAGTTCTGATAATTTTCCTGATAATTTGTCGACCAAGATTTGGGGGGGGGGTCCATTCCAATCAATTTTTCTCAATCTGCTATCGTTTGGGCTCTGGCATTGTAACAGACAACCCCAACCATATAGGTACATCTGGTACACACAAATTCCTGATTTGTATATTTAGTTTTATATATATATATATATATATATATATATATATAAAAGAGTTATATATATTTGGCGAATCAATTTTGGATAAGGGAATTAAGATTTATAACAAAATAAATAATGCTAACTTACTGTACTTAAAAAATCGCCTCCTAGAAATCACTCCATACAGGTAGATAGTCTAGAGGAGTTCCACAACTAACCCTTCCTTCTTTTTCAGGTACCTACTAATACCAAAGTCAATTTTCTTTACAGGTCCTTTTAATTTTGAAGTTTGTTTGTTCTAATTTTGTATTATCCACTTTTCTGTTTCGGTTAACATTAACTTTTTTTTGTAATGTGTCAGAGGTTTATAATCCCGAAACACAATAAAAAAATCATTAATTTTCTCCCTTGAATTCCAGGTTTCTCACGTTACAGGATGTTACCACATGTTCACTTTGACATATTTCATAATATGTTTTACTTTAGACCCTATATGATTCAAGGAGAGTTTTATAATATCACAAATTTCAATATCTTATACTACATCAAAAGGCCCTATTGTTCAGCAATGAGAATTACAGCAAAGTCAAATCTTATGATACCAGAAAGGTTTATAGTAAAACGAAACGAAAAGGGTCAAATGACCATGAAACTATCAATCACACTATTACCAATCATAAAATATCCCATATTTACATTACAAAGTGATATTTATCAATTTAGAAACGAATACGAATGCCGAAGCTTCACAAAATCACAAGAAAGTGTAGGTTCCACTTTATTGAAAAAAATCTGGTGTGAACATCACACGACTTTCCATATATTTTTTTAAAAAAAAGAAAGTATGTAATGGGCTGAAATTTTCGATGTCGAGTTTTCAATGTCAAAACACGTTTTGAAGTTAAATTTCTTGATATATTAAACTTCAACCTAAGTTGTATTTTTCAATTTCTTATATGAAATTGATATGAATTGGCAGCGAATTTCAAGTTCTAGCTCCTACCATTATGGTTTTAGACGGAACCGCCAGAAAGCGGCCAACAATATATTACACTACAATCTAAGTTGTATTCTTCAATTTCTTGTATGAAATTGATATGAATGGGCACCAAATTTCATGTTCTAGCTCTATCCATTCTGGTTTTAGGCGGACCCGCGAAAAAGCGGCCTTCAACCTCTAATTGGCGGCAAAGAATATATTACACTTCAACCGAAGTTATACTCTTCCATTTCTTGTATGAAATTGATATGAATAGGCAACAAATTTCATGTTCTAGCTCTTTCCATTTTGGTTTTAGGCGGAACCGCCAAAAAGCGGCCTTCAACATCTAATTGGCGGCAAACAATATATTACACTTCAACCTAAGTTATACTCTTCCATTTCTTGTGTGAAATTGATATGAATAGGCACCAAATTTCATGTTCTAGCTCTTTCCATTCTGGTTTTAGGCGGAACCGCCAAAAAGCGGCCTTCAACCTCTAATTGGCGGCCAACAATATTTTACACTACAACCTAAGTTATACTCTTCCATTTCTTGTGTGAAATTGATATGAATAGGTACCAAATTTCATGTTCTAGCTCTTTCCATTCTAGTTTTAGGCGGAACCGCCAAAAAGCGGCCTTGAACCTCTAATTGGCGGCAAACAATATATTACACTTCAACCTAAGTTGTAAATTCATTTATTGTATGAAACTGATATGAGTAGGCACTAAGTTTAAAGTTCTAGCTATTACCCTTCTCATTTTAACCCATTACTGCATAACGTCCGATTAATCGGACGCTCAATAAATTGACTATATCTAGATACTTGCTATTTATTTCAACAAGCAGTTTGCATGAACAGTTTTCTAACATTATTGTGAATCAGCCGATATGCATTGATCGTCACTTTGTTCACATTTTATTATCATTCGAGAAGTCAACAGCAGGGATGTCGGACCGGTTTCAATTTCATGCGACTCGGGGGTAAGTTTTTTTTAATTTTCAAGTTAAAAATAATATTTTTTTAACAAAATGTATGTTTTTAGTTTTAGAACAATATTATTATACAGATGAGAATAACTTTCTACAGTGTTTACTTGGTTTACAAGTTTTACGGGTCTCCAAACTTTAGTGTCCGATATATCGGACACTATGCAGAGAGCATTCTTGATGTTCCTCTGTATCTCCATAGGTAGGTACTAATTATTTTATTTTACTCCGTACTAATCCTATAGATTATAACTTTTCCATTCAATCTCGATTTATTTTTAATTCCTACTGGTTTCCTTTTTTTCTAGGTTGACTACCCACGGGATCCTTTACATGTTGGAAGAGGCTGATGATGATGGGCTGGACAGACTTCTGTATGTGATTCTCCCCATGATGATGAAAACCACACTGATGAAGACAATGACAATTCTGATTATGAGTGTGCTGGAGAGCTAAATCTTCTAAATTTTAGAAGAAACATGGCCATCTCTCTCCTAAAGAAGTATGATACGTCCCATCTCAGGGGAAACCTATCGCAAGGCATTCGGAGAGAATCAGACATGATAGAATCAATCACTTGCCTATGAGCAATGCTACTGAGAGAAGATGTGCTCAGTGCCCAGGAAAAGAAAAATTCATTTCCTCAAAGTGTCAGGTGGGATTACACCCCAGATGCTTCATGGAGTATCATCAACCATCAACATAGATTGGTTATATCAACATCAAGGAATCATCTACACCTACAAGATAATAATTATTTACTTGTTTTCTTCTTCTTTCTCAAATGCCTGTATTAGGTACCGACATTGTACAGATGTACCTACAAATGCCTGTGCCGCTTATTACAAGCATTTGCTTTTTTTTCTCAATAAAACAATAAACAACTATATTGGCAATAAATATAAATAAAAATCAAAGTAGGTATACCTACTTCATACTTATATTGTAATTATTTATTTTCTCTGGGGGCCTGTGTGCATAACGTCCGAAAAATCGGACGGCTTTAAAAATATTTTCCGATTCAGGATTCAGGAGGTCAAGGGGATCACAAAAATACCAATATCACAAAAATCGATTAAGATTTCATGGAGATATTAATAAAAAACTACTTTATGCAGTAATGGGTTAAGCAGGATATGCGAAAACCGCTAAAAAGCGGCATAAAACCGCCAACGGTATATTTGATTTCCACCAAAAGCTTATTTTGCCGTTCTTGGCATAAAACTGACTTACATACACAATTTCAAGTCTCTAGCACTAGCCGTTCTTGAAATATCTTGTTCACAGACAGACACACACACGGACCAATGGCTGAAACTCGAGATTTGGGCTCTGGGGACCCCAAAACGTGTTTTGGCAGCGAAAACTCGACATCGAAAATTTCAGCCCATTACAATACTTTCCTTTTTATAGGATAAGGAAAGTAAAAAAAATCTAGTGTGAACATACCACGACTTTCCTTAGATATCTATCTTTATGGTCACAAGATTAAGTATGATTATTTATGCACAAGATTATGTGAACATCACACGAATTTCCTTACCTTGTTACAAGATTATGTAGGTGGTCGACTTATTTGAAGAAATCTGGGGGGGGGGGGTTGACCCCCTTAAAACACTGTCCTGGATACGGTCCTGTACAAATCATAAAGTTATAATTTCATTGACAAAAAAATTGTAATTAATATGATTGTGAACTGAGATATCGAATTTTAGAAGTCGACGTCGGTAGGGGGTGGCAAAATTTGTAAAGCTTACATGCGGAAAATGCGTAAATCCGCCTCTATTCAGCAATGGAAGCAAATCTTGTATAAACATTTTGTTTGGTGGTGCAGTGGTAAGACGCTCTGATTGGTAAACAGTAGGGCGTCGGTTCAAACCCAGTCAACCCATGGAATTTTATCTTCATGGATTTGAGATATTTACCGCATAATAATAGCACCCAAAAAACTGCTGTTGTCAAGGGACTCTTCGGTCCTATTCGGGCAGTATAAATAGGGACTATTATGAACGTTTCCTAGACTCTCTGGTTGTAATAATCCCCTTCCCCCCACCCGACTAAAGATGTTAGGAAGCATTTATACGGGCAGAGGAGATTTCAAACTTCTCCTCCTCCGCCACTCGCCGGGTTCGTCTGCCTCATGAACTGTCATATTATAATTTATTTTTGGCGCCTCACAAACTTCGCGCCCGGAGCAGCCGCCCCCTTAGTTACGTCCCTGCCCTCACCCGGGGCAGATTCGGTCCGTTTCTTTGTTATTCCCTGATGTTCGGGGACCCACATAATCAGTAATTTATTTTCTTCTCATGTTTTCAGCGAAATGAGATAGAAGATATTCTCAATGAAACAGTACCAAATATGGGTTATGATACTTTTAAGATTTTTATGGATAAAGTATCAAGAGTTGGAACTTTAGCGCGTGACCAAGTGTTCCTTCGTTTGTTTAACAAGCTCATAAACGAGAAACGTGGTGATGTGTGGGATAAAGAAGCTCTCCCACACACGGAAGACCTATCTTATAGAATTTAATTTATATACTGCGTGTCCCAAAAGTCCGAGACCACCTGAATATCTTTTGAACGGCTTTATGTAGAGTTTTGAAATTTTGCATGGTATTATATCCCAAATTATACCACCTGATGGTGTGAACAATTTTTCAGGGGGCGGGTCCCATGTGGCCCCAGGGGTCCATTTTTTGTTTTCTAAATACGAACCCCCATCTTGTGATATATTTTCAGAAATACAATAAAATTGGAAGTACTTTGCAAAAAAATTCACACGTCTAGTTTGGTTTCAAAATGGCGGCCATTTGAAATTTCCAAGGCATGACTTCCAAGAGTGTCTAAAACTAAGCGAATTATGTCTGAAAATCTGGTGTGAACATCACATGACTTTCCTTATCTATAAAAAAAGTAGTGTAATGGGCTGAAATTTTCGATGTCGAGTTTTCAAAGCCAAACACGTTTTGAAGACCCCTGAGTGGAAATACAACTATATATTACACTTCAACCTAAGTTGTATTCTTCAATTTCTTGTATGAAATTGATATGAATAGCCACCAAATTTCAAGTTCTAGCTATTTCTATTCTGGTCTTAGGCGGAACCGCCAAAAAGCGGACTTCAACCGCTAATTAGCAGCCAAAAATATACTAAACTTCATCCTAATTTGAATTCTTCAATTTCTTGTATGAAATTGAAATGAATAGGCACCAAGTTCTAGCTATTATCGTTCTCATTTTAAGCAGGATAAGCGAAAACCGCTAAAAAGCGACATAAACCCGCCAACAATATATTCGATTTCCTTGATGGAAGCTTATTTTGCCGTTCATGGCATAAAACTGACATAATACCAAATTGACATACGTAGCTAGAGACTTGTAGCACTTGCCGTTCAGATATCTTGTTCACAGACAGACAACCACATGGACCAATGGCTGAAACTCGGGATTTGGGCTCTGGGGACCTCAAAACGTGTTTTGGCAGCGAAAACTCGACATCGAAAATTTCAGCCCATTACAATACTTTCCTTTTTATAGGATAAGGAAAGAAAAAAAAAAAACAGGTTCTTTGGCATTGATATCTTATGTAATTATTCAAAATCTCATTGCAAATATTTCACCTAGTTTTAGACATTCTTGAAATCCATATCTTGAAAATTTCAAACGTCCACCATTTTGAAACCAAACACGCTAGGCGTGTAATTTTTTTCGAGATGGGGGTTCGTATTAAAAAAACAAAAATTGGACCCCCTGGGGGCCACAGCCCCTGAAAAAATGGTCACAACATCAGGTGGTTTAATTTGGGATATAATAATATGCAAAATTTCTAAACTCCTCATTAAGCCGTTCAAAAGATATTCAGGTGGTCTCGGACTTTTGGGACACCCCGAATTAATCTTCTCATACAAGGGTTCTTTGGATGATTATCATTGCTTCCATTTTCTTTCTTTCTTTCAAGTTTAATATAGTAATTATAATTTGTAATATAAATGTGAAAGTTTTTTATTTTGATGGAATCTGATATTATTTTTTCACCGATTTCTTTTGTCTTCGTTTTGTTCGGATGAAAATATTAAAAAAAAAATTCAATATGTGCGACCCTACCCCTCCTCGGCTACCAAACCAAAGTCAGCTTTCTGTTCTATACGTTAGTCTTAATGTTACCTAAGTGTGATGTGGTGCACTCTAGCGGCTGTCCACATGTAACTGCATGAGTTTCCACACTTTCTGTTCTATTCGTCGTTCTAGTCTTAATGTTACCTAAGTGTGATGTGGTGCACTCTAGTGGCTGTCGACATGCCATCCTGTGAAAATGAAAATAGAAACTAACATTTAATCATAAAAGGTTAGAAAAACTTCAACATATCTGTATTTCTCCAATTCAGTCAATCACATGTCAATTAAACAATCTCTCTCTCTCTACTTCTTGGCTTTCTTCGCTGGACCTTGTCCTCCTCCACCACCACTGGCGGCTGGTTTCTTGGCGGTCTGTTGTTGCTTAGCAGGTTGTGATGGAGCTGGTGTTTTCTTAGCAGGTTGTTGTTGTCCTCCAGATTGGGCTTGTTTTGCTTTTGGTGCGGCGGCTGCTGGTGCAGACTTTTGTTGGGCAGGAGCTGATTTTTGTTGCTGTTGTTGTGCCGGGGCAGGTTTAGATTTAGCACCTTCTTGTTTGGCTCCACCTGTGAAAAATACAAACGGTTTAGGTGAGTTAATAGCAGGATACGCCCGTTTTGCTTGGCGCCTTAGAGGCATATATATATATATATATATACCATGTCTATAACCTTACCCAGGTTAAAAGAAATAAGTGTGCAAAGTTTCGTGCGATCTCAATAATTTTATTAATCCACTTAACTATCCCATGCCCTTCCCCGTTATCTGGTACACTAACTTCGTTAGTGTACCAGATAACGTATCTTTGTGACCAGACCTTACTGGATTCATCACAGGTTAGGGCTGACCTTTAAAGGATGATTCTAAAAGGTGATAGTTTATCCTGCTGGGAACGAGAGCTCCAATTGTACTAGAAATAACGTATTTTTGTGACCAAACCATACTGGTGTCATCACAAGACATAGCGACTTATCTGACAAAATAATGTCCACAGTATAAAACGACTCGACAGAACATAGAGGAAGATTCTGTAAGTAGCTGGACTGTGGGTTAAAATGTAAAATACGATTTTAGTTTATAAACATTAGAAGAATAACGCACGTCTAAGGGCTGACCTTTAAAGGACAAAACTAAGGGGTAAAAATTACAAAGCAAGGAACAAGTGTACCAGATATAACGTATCTTTGTGACCAAACCATACTGGTGTCATCACAAGACATAGCGACTTATCTGACAAAATAATGTCCACAGTATAAAACGACTCGACAGAATATAGACGAAGATTCTGTAAGTAGCTGGACTGTGGGTTACTCTATGAATATAGGGTGAACAAGAATAATGTTACTATAGGCCTAAGGGAGGTAAAGCACATCATTTTCAAAACAAAATAATATAAGGAAGAATAGAATATATTTGTATTTAAAATTATAAAATTCTCGTTATAACTATAAATTTGGTTACTAAAAACTAATTATAAAATTTGCCTTTTATTAAATGAAATCACTCTTATTTACCATCACTATTTAACATAAACACTATTCCTCATTACAATCACTATTCCACATTACAATCAATATTTCACATTACAATCACTATTCCACATTACAATCACTATTCCACATTACAATCAATATTTCACATTACAATCAATATTTCACATTACAATCACTATTCCACATTACAATCACTATTCCACATTACAATCGCTATTCCACATTACAATCACTATTCCACATTACAATCACTATTCTCTTACTAGTTTCATATTATTTTATTTTTCAAAAATATATTACAAAAGGGGTTTAAGATTTTAAAGTTGACCCCATGGCCCATGGGACCTCCCCTGAAAATGTCCTAAATGTAAAACCAATACAGTATTATTGTATGAACAACCTACCTGTTGACCGAAATAATTAATATACTTATAGCCCCCAAGATTCTAATCGCCCCCCTCCCCCCCCCATTACCGCCCCCCGTAGGTCGATCGCCCCCAGGTTGGGAATCTCTGCTCTAGTTGACCCACGGTTGTGTTAACTTTTTCTCCGTTCATCCAAGATAAAAAGTTAGTAATTTTTTTACCTTTAGGGCCAGGTGCGGCTGCTGGTTTGGTTCCTTTGGTTTGAGCGGCACCACTTGCAGGGGCTTTTGTTCCCTTCGTTGGTTGAGCCTGTTGTTGTTGTTGTTTCGTTTTGTCTTGTTTTCCAGCAGCTGGAGCGGCTCCTTTCTGTTGTTTTGTTGTACCAGTAGGTGCAGCGGCACCTTTAGCTCCCTTGGCTTGAGCAGGAGCGGTCTTTCCACCAGTTGCTGCTGGAGCTTTAGCTCCTTTAGCAGCTGGTGCAGCTACTTTAGCTCCTTTAGCTGGTGCAGCCACTTTAGCTCCTTTAGTTGGAGGAGCTTCCTTGGCTACTTTAGCACCCTTTGTAGGAGCGGCGGGAGTAGCGGCCTTAGCTGAAACAACAAAGAAAATGTTCATGTTAGTTATAAGTTCAGGTAAAGGAAGTGAAACAGCCTTATGAAGAACTTCGGGGGTTGCCCTCCCCCCAAAAAATAAACTATTATCGATTTCCCCAGAAATTTTATAACCAAATATCAAACATTGCTAATATTAGCTTTCTTCGGCTTGAATAAACAGTTTTCTTAAGCCCAATTGAGACATTAGTACAATACAAGGAACGAGTGTTACAGGTATACCAGATATAACGTATCTTTGTGACCAAACCATACTGGTGCCATCACAAGACATAGCGACTTATCTGACAAAATAATGTCCACAGTATAAAACGACTCGACAGAACATAGAGGACCATTCTCTAAGTAGCTGGACTGTGGGTAAAAGTGAAGAATACGATTTTAGTTTAGAAACATTAGAAGAATTACGCATGTTTAAGGGCTGACTTTTAAAGAACGATACTAAAAGGCAATAGTTTACCATGCTCGGAAAGAGAAATATAAGTGTACCAGATATAACGTATCTTTGTGACCAAACCATACTGGTGTCATCACAAGACATAGCGATTTATCTGACAAAATAATGTCCACAGTATAAAACGACTCGACAGAACATAGAGGAATATTTTGTAAGTAGCTGGACTGTGGGAAACTGATCATATAAACTCTAGTGATTGTGTAATTTTATTTGACCTGATTGATACATAATTTTCTTTTCCTTTAAATCTTTTTTTGACAAACAGTTGTTGAGATAAATGTACCAGTTATTAATAACACCACATCTGTATGACGGGAACAGAGAGTGAGGTAAGGATACTGATCTAGTAATGTAACAGTATTCAAACTCCCGTAATGAACAAGAAACAGGTTCAAAACAGGCGTACCAACTGTAGAACTCACAAACCAAAGGTTCATATCTAGGGATGAATGATAATAACTCGATGTACAATGTAAAGGACCGTAATGTGATCTTGCAGGCAGGCAGGCGCGCACTTCCTCATTCACTTCAGTGGGTTTTCACCGATTTACTTTGACTCGGGATATTAGTTTATCACGATTTTCTATACTGGCGATATAAGCGGTTTTTTGTGGTGTAGCGAAACATAGACGATCTTTGATCAGCTCATTATCAATTCTTACCACTTTCAAAATTATATAAAGAGGTTCGTGATAAATGTACCAGTTATTAATAACATCACATCTGTATGATGGGAACGGAGAGTGAGGTAAGGATACTGACCTAGTAATGTAACAGTATTCAAACTCCCGTAATGAACAAGAAACAGGTTCAAAACAGGCGTACCAACTGTAGAACTCACGCCGTCTTAAGTCTAATATTGAATAATGTAGCCACCGAAGGGAGCAAGGCAGTCCTATTAGGTGACGGTCCTAGGACCATGCAAATACAGAAGATTTGGTGTTAGGAAGGGCATCCAGCTTTATAAAAATTCTGCTTCAAACCAATGTTTATCAGCAAAAAAACGAGATTCAATGCAGTTTTTATGGATACTGTAGAAGCAAGCTAGGGTTACGTGGAAAGTGTTACGGCTAAAGAAAGAGAGTGGCCACCGAACAAAAGGTTGCGGCATGGAATACTGTGGCACATCTTCATATGAAATTTCCGCTTTCTCGCTCATTCCGAAGTGTACTTCTCAATTATGGATTTTTGGTGGAACCGACCCCCCCAGGGTGAGCACGGTTCCTATTTAGAAGCAGAGGAGGGGCAAACGGGGCGGCTGCCCCGAGGGCGAGGTTTGTGGGGCGCCAAAAATAAATTTTAATCTGGCAGTTCACAAGGCGGACGCACTCGGTGAGTGACGGGCGCTGTCAGAGGAGGATGAGTTACTAGGAAGATCGCCTCCTCCTGCTCCCCCTTTCGCCATTGTAGACAATAGTTGATACGCATCATTGTCGCCCCGAATAGAGATGGGTAGAAGCCGCCGTGCCGAACAGATTCTTTGTGTGTTTAGTTCTTCTATATTGTTTTGTTGAAAATTTGTTTTAACCAGGTGGGAGGGGGCGCCAAAGTGGGAGCTTGCCCAGCCTAGTTATGTCGCTGTAGACCGGTTCAAAAACTAAATTTTTGGTTACATACCCTACCCCTGTTTTCAAACCCCAGTAAACTACCAATTTTTTTTCCCTCTCCAGTGGGAATTTTCCCCGCGACACATCACTAAATCCAATGATAAAATGTTTCTTACTTTTGACTCCTTTAGCAGCAGGTTTGGTTTGTTGTTGCACAACAGCAGGTGCCGCCTTCTTGACTTGTTTGACTGGAGCTACGACTACTACGGGTGCTGGTTTGGGAGCTTCTTTCTTAATAGGTTCACTTTGAGTGGACGATTTGGACAGTCGTAGAGAAGATGTTCTCCTTCTTTTTCTTTCCTCATCCTTGGCCTTCTTCTTTTCCTTGATGCGGACTGCCAAAAGTTTGGCGTACTCGGCAGCTTGTTCTTTACGTTTCAAGCAACGACGTTTCTTCAGTGTCAATAAATGTCTTTTACGCTGAAAAAAAAACGAACACAACAGTCAATGATAAATAAATATTCAGGAAGGGAAATGCTGAGAAATAGTTTCTGGGATATAGATGAAACGTTTTTATTGGGTTTTCGATCAATTAAGTAAATTATTATATTTCTAGCAACTAGGCAAATTATCATATTTCCAGCAACTAGGTAAATTATCATATTTCTAGCAACTAGGTATATTATCATATTTTTGGCAACTAGGTATATTATCATAATTCTAGCAACTAGGTATATTATCATATTTCTGGCAACTAGGTATATTATCATATCTCCAGCAACTATGTATATTATCATATTTCTAGCAACTAGGTATATTATCATATTTCTAGCAACTAGGTATATTATCATATTTCTGGCAACTAGGTATATTATCATATTTCAAGCAACTAGGTATATTATCATATTTCTAGCAACTAGGTATATTATCATATTTCTGGCAACTAGGTATATTATCATATTTCTAGCAACTATGTATATTATCATATTTCTAGCAACTAGGTAT
>CM022881.1:4931725-4948069 GCA_012654025.1 Pachypsylla venusta
ACAAATAGAAAGCCGAGCCACGAAATCAACACAACTTACCATTGGTTAGAACTCCCTGTTTCATTGGGAAACCTTACAAATAGAAAGCCGAGCCACGAAATCAACACAACTTACCATTGGTTAGAACTCCCTGTTTCATTGGGAAACCTTACAAATAGAAAGCCGAGCCACGAAATCAACACAACTTACCATTGGTTAGAACTCCCTGTTTCATTGGGAAACCTTACAAATAGAAAGCCGAGCCACGAAATCAACAAAACTTACCATTGGTTAGAACTCCCTGTTTCATTGGGAAACCTTGTTTGTCGTTTCCACCAGCAATACGAACGATGTAGCCTTTCCATTCATCACCAATTGAATCAGCTGGAACTTCCATACCCATCCGTTTATCATAAAACACACGCATCTTGATTTCATCAGCTACTTCAACTAGCTTTTGACAGCCGGTAGCTGGATAAGAGATGTTCAACTGGAAAGATACAAATTCAAAGGTATAGGCTTTTGACATACTAAATCTTTAAATAACATGTTTAATTATAAATGTTGAAAAATATTTTTAAATTAAAAAAACACTTACCAGAAATACTATTTATAATTATTTATAAACGAAACTAGTTTCGAATCATTCGATTCATCATCAGTCTAGTCTAGTCGAAGGATGGAGTTTAACTCTGAAAGGATGATCCTCCGACTCGACTGATGATAAATCGAATGATTTAAAACTAGTTTCGTTATAAATAACTAGCTGTTTTGCCCGAGCTTCGCTACGGCCTATAGCTTGGCGCCTTAGAGGCTGTTCAGGTGCTAATTGCTATCTCTCTCGCTCCAATGTATTTCTTATGGGGATTGTTTACTTTTCGCGATATCTACCCCTTAAATTTAAAATTTTACAAAATCTTTACTTAATGTACTCTTACATGGTGTGACGAAGGTCCCGGCCAAATTTCAAGTCTGTAGCATGAACAGTTTCGGCTGTACTTTGATCAGTCACTCAGGACATTGCCTTTTATATATTATAAATAGTATTTCGGTTAAGTGTTTTAAATTAAAAAGAAATATCTTTTTACATACCTCCTAATACCAGGGTAGAAACATTGCAAGTTATAAAAAGATTCCGCCCACAACTCAAAATGGTTCAACCAATTAATAGTAGCATCATCATTACCGATAGAGGCCCAACGTATGCGAGATTACAGCTCTAAATATGTTGTCCTTTGCTGTTTAAGTTTTCAACTCTTATCATAAATGTACTCGCATCTTGGAGGCTAATAATTGAGATTGGTAACCAGAACGTGGGCTGCTAAAAGACTTTTCACAACTTACGTTCTATCTCTCTATCTCCTCTGTACAATCAGGGCTGCGGAGCCGTCGATAAAAAACAGCTCCTCTTTATAAGAAAAAGGGGCTGCGGCTCCAGCTTCTTCATACAAAACCTCACAGCTCCTTGGCTCCGCAGCCCTGCGTACAATCTGCTGAATTATACAACATTCACCAACAACGTCTCGATTTGACACTTCCACTCAAAAGCTTTGTCTCAGCACTACTTTTCATCTCACTTTAATTTTTCCCCTCTTTCTCTCTCTCTTGGGTGACAGGGGGGAGTTGACTTGACCGGATAATATTTACGGTATATTAAGGTACCTGAATACCTAAAACAAATTTATATTTAATAATGTCATATTGTATTTATGAAACATGTTTGAATTAGTATGTGCTTGATGTTTGTTCAAAATAAACGGCACATTAGTGTCTTATTATTATTATTATCAAGATTTATATTTTTCATCTGTTCCAATAGGTAAATAAATCAGGAGTAAGCAATACTCTTAAGACTTATTTACTGTTGTTTTCTTGATTAATTTTTTAAATACCAAATTTTCTCAAAATGTGTGCCGTTCCTAGAATGACACACGCTTGAATTTCGTATAGGTTATGGTACCCTGGAATACTCTTGAGGTTAGGGACTTTGGTATAGCACCAAGAGCACCAACTACAATTATTATTATAGAACCATGTCAATGACTGCAATAAAAGTACATAAATAAAAGAAGAAAATTATTTCTGGAAGTTAATGATATTGCTTTGATGTTTTCGCTGATTATAACATCATCAGTTTAGGTGAACTCACCCCGTGAGGATGTCACCCTCAAGTAACTTCTCACAATCTCAAGTATGATGAACTATTTTCATTATGGAAGTTAGTAAGTCATAATTGGGATTGGAACAATTTACGCCTTCTTAAACAATGGTCAAGAAAACAAAACAAAAATGTACGCGTGCTCGATGTTACATGTAGCAATGGTTCCTCTATTTCACATGAACAAAAGACACATCTTGTAAAACATGTTAAGAATCCACTTCATATTACTGTTCACAGTTTGCGAACTTGTAAAATTATGTTAAATAATATTTTACAAGATTAGTAACTGTGGTGGAAAAGATGTGACAAATGACACTGATGTGGGACCAGTTTTACATTAATCCTGATAATACTAGGGGAATCGTATACTCATTGTCAGAGGTATGCAGCATACAAGAAATTAATTCTCACAAAACACGGGTTCTATTCTAGAACGCATATCATCACAGTTTCAGCGAACGGACATCAAACAACCTATGCCTATCATTTCTGAATTCATGTTTGAAACCTGAATCTGAAGAGAATAGTTGTTTTTAAGAAGAAATCCGCTAGAAAAACACAATGACCGATTCTACACACAGAGATAACTTGAAACATATAACGGAGTTCCAGCAAAGGGCCATCAAAACCTTTTCGGTAACCTCATATCAACCTGTCTCCATTTACTGAATTAAGGTTTGAAACTTGAATCTGGAAATGGGAAGAAAAAATGATTTCAAGAGGCTCGACACCACAACAACAACCACAAAATATTCAAGATACGTTTTTTTTATTTTATTTTATTTTTTAAAAATTTATATACTCATAACGTTGTCTAAAAATGCACTTCGAGACGGGAAGTAATATATCACTTGGATAACGCTCATTATATTTGACTTGGCAGGTGGGGGCGCTCCTCAATAGACCTATCAATACACAAAAATGTGGGTTTCTCGGAACTCTAAAATTTAATGATCTTTCCTGCTTTCCTCAGAAGTTAGTTTGATTCAGGGATTTTTTTTAAAATTGTTTTAATAGATAATCATAGCAAAAGTAGTCTGTTGAGGGTAGACAAGGAACCAACTTGTCCTTGGTATCAGAAACGCATTTTGTTAGTGAAAATATTCATTGGAACATTTTTTTTTTTCTTCATCTCCTACTAACTAATAGAAAACAATTGTAGCAATGAGTTCTGTTTCACACGCACACAACATACGTTGAGAAACATCAAGAAACCAGTTCTTAAATTTATATTCACAGTTTGCGAACTTGTAAAATTATTAATAACATTTTACAAGATTAGTAACTGTGGTAGAAAAGAAGTGACATATGTATTAATCCTGAAAATTTACATCCGGAAAATTAGACGTATTTTTACTAATGTGAGCCAATCCTTGACCGAACGGAGATATAGGTCGTTTAAATCATTGATTTTTCTTCAAACGTCAGTATGTTCCATGAATGAATATCCTCATTTAGATGAAACTTGGTATGAACGTTATATATTATGCTTATGAAAATGGCTAATTTGTTTATTGCTATGCGAAGCCAGGACGGCCTAAAATTAAAGTGAGATCTGCAGTAAATGAAATAGGATCTTTAAATCTTCATTAATTGGAATGGCAGATATTTAAATAAAAATTTAATAATTATGAAAGGGGACGGCCGAGTTTTTCTCATTCGTGGATTTAGGGTTACTAGACGTCCGGCTTTATCAGGACATGTCTTGCTTTTGAAAATAATGGAAAATGAGCTATTTTTTCACTTTTAGAAAGTGTCTATATAAAAATAACGTGCGCAAAGGTTAAGGCAAAGAGGTTAAGGTGATTTTCAAGAGTGTAGACCTCTGAAAAGTAGTAGTTGTAAATTTTTTATGACTTCTCGGCTTGCCAAACTAAAACACTCATCTCTAGGCAGAAATAAACAAAAGCATTAACGCTAAAACTTGTGGATATATTTTAAATTTAAACCGAGCCTTTACAAATCAATATACCTACATCAAATTCTATGCTCTTGAACATTGATAATTAGCGTATTTTTCTCTCGCCATTTATATGATAGTCTGGTTGTTTCAGTAACGAACAAACAAACGTTCAGAATTTAGCAGAGTAAAATAAATTTACTCCAATTATTCATTCATAAAGTTCACTCAAGATAGCACCGGAATTCATCAAAGTGTAACACAAATTGTGATCAAGTAAAGTAATCCAGATTTTTTAAAAAAGCTACGTATACTGTACAGATAGCTATACCTACGGTCGGTAAATTTTTATCCTAAGTTATCTATATCATCCTTAAAATTACGGGCCGTATAAAAACTAAAATACACAACAATAGCTATGAATCATAAGTTAATATACTTACCTTCATGATTGATCAATTATTAGAGATTTTAAATATTTAAAAATAAATAAAAAGAAAAAACTTTAAAAGAACTCCATTACGAGATCACATCTAAACTTCGGAGATAGAATTCAAAAAAAAAAAAGAAAGATGTAACTTTTGAGGTTAGAGTATAATCAAAACAAAAATAATACTCGGTGCATCTTGTTTCAAATAGATGGTAGTATATGTGGGATTTTTTAGTATTTGCGTTTTCATTGAAAAGAATTGTTGTTATTTACGAACTGCAATTTGTTTTGATTTAATTTTTCAAAAGCAATCGTTTTTTATATTTTAAAAGTAATCGTTATAGTTTATTATACATATATATTTTACGTTTCTAGTTTCAAGGTACGTAGGATTCACATATCGATTAAAAATACTCACATTAATTGAATCCGATCGCCACGTAGAATACCTAAAAATCTGTCAAAAAAAATTAAAATTGAACTTTGGTTTTGGGCAATTTATACTTTCCTTATTCTATAAAACTTTCAAAAATCTGCAAAGAACCGTCAAAAGGTGGATTTGATTTTAACAGGAAGTAGTGTTACGCATTTCAAGCATAAAATTGATATAATTAGCTATCAAAAGAATATATCAAAAAGAAAAGGTTATTAGGTTATTTTTTTTTACATATAAAATGTTTCCTTATTTACGTTACTTTCCATTGTTTGTCCTAAATTATAACGTAGTTTGGTGACTATTCATATCAATTTCATGCATTGAATGTGCAAAGATTGTCGTTTTTTGCCACTACTGATATGTTTAAGGACGCTTTTTGACGGTTCTTCCTAGAACGATCACGATAAAAGCTAGAGCTTAAAGGTTGGTACCTATATGTAGCAAATTTTATGCATGGAATTCTCAAAGACACTTTTAGTTTAAATCAAATCTACCGTTCGCGGGCTTTTGCCCCATTTTAGCGGTATTCGTAAAATAAAACAGTAAAAGATGAAAATTATTTCTCAAAATTATTGATTTTGCGAAGATGCTTTCGCTGAAATTTTACATTTAGCCCAGTTTAGGTGGACTCAGCCCGTGAGGATGTCACTCTCTAGAAAATGAAACTTGGTGCCTATTCAATTATTCATATCAATTTTCTGCATGCAATACGCAGAGATACTTTTGATTGAAGTTGAAACTATCGCTGCCGGTATTTTGCCGCTTTTTAACGTTTTTTCCTGATTTTCTCTCAAAATTGCAGTAAATGTAAGTCTAAAACAGCAAGCGGCACCTAAGCATTTTTTTGTACATTTTTTTTATACATCTGTATCCTTCCCGGATCTAGAATTTTATGGGGATTTAGGAAAAGTCAAACCTATTCAAAAATTTTGGTTTGGGGGGGTGACCTCTTAAAAACCTTAAAGTCCTGGATACGGGCCTGTGTAAGACTCCCGTCCCGAATGATCAATAGATTATGTTAAAGAGACGTTAGCAAAAAGACACATTTTTTCTAGACCCGTTTTTTGGATTCTAGTCGTCATAATTCGTTCCGAAAAGTCAAAAAAATTCACCAATACAATACTTTATTTTCCTATACTTCGTATATGGGAGACATCGAAAATTTTCACCAATAGAAAAGGTACTTTATTTTCCTAGAGTTACTTGGTGTATTGTATCAAAGCAATGAATTTTGACACACAATGAAAGTGAAGGCGTTTTTTGTGTAAAATATAACCTCTTTCAAACACGTGGGTGAGTAAAACTGTGATAAAATCATTGAATTAAAAACAATTCATTTGATAAAGTTAATTTTGATTTTTTTAAATTTCCAAATAATATTCTTGATTTAAGAGTATAATATTGACTCTATAACGTTTTAACTATGATTTTTTTTTTCCTTTCTTATATAATGACATATAAATGATAAAATAATAATTATTTTTTCTTTTAATACTGTCAAGTCCAAACTTAGTTAATGTGGTATTATGAAAGACTCGTGGGACCGCCGGATTATATTTGCGGTTATTTTTGCTGGTTAAACGACTCCCTACAGTCCCTACTCGATAAATTTAAAATAATTTAACATTGTTTTATTTTATTTTACGAAATAGATTTAATTAAAAGCTCTAATTATGCAACTTAAATGGGAAAGTTTGAAAGTGAAGCTAAGTGAGCCAGTTATGAAAACAGTTAAACAAATGAAATTTGAAACAATGACTCCTGTTCAGGTAAGTCTTTTGGTGATTAGTACCAGTGTCTCCAACTAGGTCTAAAAAATAGTACTGAATTTTTCATTAAAAGGTTACTACATTTTTATAAGTTGTAGTTCTAGACCTCACTCAGTTTAAATGGCCACCATTTGGACCCGGGTGGCCAAATAGTGAGTTATTGTGGTACAAAAAGGCATACAAAAGAAATATTGTTGTGTTAAAACTAGACCTCACTTCGTTCAGACAATACAAATTACTCCCGTCTCTCAAAATTTGATATTTTACGTACGGATTGCGATGAGAGGATCTTTCCATTTAATGTTGAACAATTTCAGTCTCTTCATATACAGGGTTCCGTACTAAAATTTTAGAACCGAACTCTATAGGTAATTATTTGGGTGACATTGACGAAATGTTTTGGCGCTCCTAATAAATGAGACCTACATTCAAATCGAGGAATGCTATATAAGTTGCGAAAAAGACGATAAATGGCGTACGACTGACGAACCGATTTGGTTGGAAGTAAATTACAGCCAAGAAAATCAGTTTGTTATTTATAAATCAATAAATTATGTACCTACTTTCGTCAAGAAAAGTAGGTACATAATTTATTGGAAAAGTACTGAATTCAATACAATTGTACTGACATTTGAGGCACTGATTAGTGCACGACCATCAGTTAATTTTATAAATATAATGAATATCCATACCAAATTTTATAAAATCTTTTAAGAAGCGGCTGTCTGAGAGCACCCTGACAGTTTGAAGAATTCTTTGCTATTTAACTTTCAATGTCCATTACATTACAGAAAGTGATGGTGGTGGAAAGTTGGATAGCATGTTATGCTACTCTGAGGATTTTTTTTTTATAATTCATCTAATATTATCTTATTTAATATTCCTCATCATAGGTTAACAGCCGTGGGGCTGGTTTGCAACAACTCGTCATGAGTTGTTGACACTAAGGCCCAATCCTACCACGACGTGTTTTCATGGAGTTTCATCTAACACTGTGTCAACCTGTGTTAATACAATACCCAAACCCGAGTGTTTCAAAAATTCGGCTTTTAATAGGACCGGACCTAAAGAATGTTGTTGTTGTTAACGTTCTCAACGACTCTCACTGTGTCTCCAGGCCAACTAACAGGATCTGTCCATAATGCTGACGGCTCTAAATTAGTTGGGTTTGATGGATAGTTGCTCGCTGCTGATGATTTACATCATGAGCGGCCAGCATACATAGACGACAACGATCAGATACTTCAGGGTTTAGCAAGGATTTATATACCAACTCTTTGAGGAAGTATCTGGAGCAGCACGGCTGGGTCCAACGGAGGAAAAACACAGTGAGTTGTCATCGGAACGGTGTTGATGATCTTTGGCCGTGCCCGAGGGCACGAGTAGCCCCGGTACGAAGAACCAACCATCTTGGGAGCCCACAAAGACCTAAAGAATTCTCACGGATAATGCAGTAGTTCCTCCTTGCTTTCTGCATGGGTAATGGAAAAGATATTGTTTCTAACCCTTCCTTTAATCGCCTTTTACGACTGGCATGGACTTGGGTGTCTTGGAAGTATTCTTTCCCCCTATCCATAGTGGTAATGTTATTTAAAATAATATTTCAAAAATAATTTGTGTATCAACTACTAAAAATTTTTTATAGAGTTACGGAGCGCTTTCGTCTATTACGACATTCTCAACATAACTGATTGTTGATCTCTCAAAATCAAAATAATAAGATGTAGGAGGTAGAATAAGTATAGTATAGGTGGGGGTGATGTCACACCTATATTATATGAATATTAACAATGTTCTTTTTTACATTAATTATATACAATTATACATATTTATTTACATAACTATCTACATTTTTTTTTTTTATATATATATATAGGTATTTAGCTTTTTATTTAATATACTGGAACATGTTTCCGCTTTTGAAATGATTCATATTATTCATAAGATTTTTATTGTTATTTCTGGCTTTGACAATTTCCATTTCTTCTCTTACTTTTCTTTTATAATAGTTTGTTTCCGTTGAAAGTATTTTGTAGTGCTCTACTGGATGATTGTAGGAATGTTTTTCGGAGACAAAATGGTTAGCATACTGGGATTTACCTCGGTTGTATTGGTAGTCGCTGTGGTGTTCGGAAAATCTGGCTTGGAAATTTCTCCCAGTTTCACCTATGTATGATAATTTACATTCTTCGCACTTAATTTCGTGTACCCCTGATTTCTTTAAAATATTTTCAGTTTCTGTCTTTGAATTTTTAACATTTTTTACCATTGTATCTTGATTTTTAATTGTTATATCGATGTTGTGTTCTCTGAATATATTAATAATTTTCCTTGTGTCAAAACCTATGTCAAAACCTAACTTCCTTATTCAATTAAATAAATTAAATGTTATTTAAATGTGTCAATATTAGTATTTTTGGGTATCACAGCATTACAAGGGCCACTAAACTGAATTCTCATTGCACTAAAATGATTTCTTTATTCTTGTAATACCGCCCGACTTGTCGCTACTCACATTAAAGTAGCTACGTAATTCTCTTCACGAGGCTGAGTGCACCCCGAAAAACCCATCACAGTTCCGAAACCAAATTCGGTTCCACCAGGATTCTAACCGGGTCTCTCGCGTGCAAAACCAGTGTGAAGCCGCCACTGGACCAGAGAGGCGGCTCATCAACAAAAAGTTTATGCAAATATCACGAGTAGAACATGTTGGATGTACAATTGGTTTTGGTTAGGAAAAACAATTATTGTACTACAATTATTGTGTATTTATTTTTACAGACAGTGTGTCTCCCGTTGTTACCTACCAACAAAGATATTGCAGCGGAAGCTGTTACTGGAAGTGGAAAAACTTTGGCTTTCCTTATACCGATGTTAGAACTTCTGTTGGATGTAGTATTGGTTTTGGTTAGGAAAAACACTTATTGTACTTGTGTATTTATATTTACAGGCAGCGTGTCTCCCGTTGTTACTTACCAACAAAGATATTGCAGCAGAAGCTGTTACTGGAAGTGGAAAAACTTTGGCTTTCCTTATACCGATGTTAGAATTTTACATCACCTTATGTTGGATGTAGTATTGGTTTTGGTTAGGAAAAGCAATTATTGTACTTGTGTATTTATTTTTACAGGCAGCGTGTCTCCCGTTGTTACTTACCAACAAAGATATTGCAGCAGAAGCTGTTACTGGAAGTGGAAAAACTTTGGCTTTCCTTATACCGATGTTAGAACTTATATTGGTACGTAGAACTTACTCAAATAATGTACCTCCACAAGGCCAATGATAGTCCAATAGACGGATGGGAGGGGAAGGGGGATCATGAAGATGCTAAAGATTGATTATTGAAAATAATAAACCAATTAGTAGTAAGTAGTTTGTAGAGACTTCACTTTGTATATAAAACCTAGTTCACTAAATGAGAAAAAAAATTGATAAATATATTTTATAGACTTTCGATTTAAATCGAAAGTCTGCAGAATATATTTATCAATTTTTGTTCTCATTTAATAAACAAATTAGGTAACAAAAAAAAAAAGTTTCAAAAATTTTGTGTCGACCCTAGAAATCCCAATCATTCAATCAAATAGTTCTTAAAAATTGTTGAATATATATTACCCGGAAAAAATGTAAGGTATCAGCTTTATACAAAAATCGTTAGACACTTTTTGTAAAATTAGGGTCTTAACACCTCTTTGGAATGGTGGACATAATTTTTTGTCCTCGATGGACCCATTTTTAAATTTTTAATTTTTTTCGTTTATTACTTACTTAAATATTATTTTTGGACTCTTCTCCGCGGGTCGCTCATTTATTTTGACTTTTGAGTTGAAATATTTTTATTGTTTCATTTCGACGCTTGGAATCAAGAAGAAAGTTTGGTTTAGCTAGCCAAATAATTATTATTAACGCTAGGTTGATGTTTTCCCCTAAAAGTCTTTACGATCCAGCACTGTACATTCAAATTCTCGGCGCGAAAGCTATGACCCTAATTTATTTCAAAAGTGTCTAGCGTTTCCAACTCATACATTCTTTCCTCGTAATATATATTCAATGTTAAAAATAGAGATGTGTCATGAGTGATTGATTAACTCAAATGATCCAAATCACTTTGCTGAGAGTCATTGACCCATGAATCACAATACGATTGAAATGGAAACATGTTCATTTTACAACAGAGAACACAAAGAGAGAGAGAGAGAGAGAAAAAATAAAATGAAATAAAATGCAGAGTGAGAGAGCAGTTGTGGGCAAGTAAAATAGAAAGAGACAGGTATGTGTAGTCTCTTCGTGTGTTGATTATGGAATGATTCTATTGGCTACTTCAAGGTTATTCCTTATTTGTTGTTTTGTTTCTTCTTCTCTTTGACCAGTGGTTCGTAATTCAAGAAAGCTCGCACAAAAGAGAATGGAAATAAGTCATTCAATTGAGTGTGCTTATATGAGCTAGATCCATTTGATTATGAGTCATTGAGTGAGTCATAAAAATGATTAGATTATTTTACTGAGTGATTCATTAATGATCTAATCAGTAAAAAGATTCATAATTCACATCTCTACTTAAAAAATATTTGATTTCAGAAAAGACACAACGAGAGAGCCTTGAAGAAACATGAAATATTAGGCTTAATCATATCTCCCACACGCGAGTTGGCCATTCAGACAAGCCAAATTGTGCAAGAATTTTGTGTGAACATTCCTGAAGTGTGCCAAATTTTAATTGTAGGAGGTAATTCTGTTAATCAAGATATTGCCAAACTCTATAAGCAAGGTATGTTTAGAGAAATACTTAAATGACCAAAAAAACATTTACAGCAGATGTCAAGTATTAGGTTCCATTATTAAGGTGTGGGGCGGATAGAAATAGATAATGCAATCAAATTATGAGTTGATTTTTATTTTTTGTAATAATTACAACTAGGGTTGTTGCAATATTGGTCTTTATACTATATCCAATATCAATATTTTTTCTGGTATCGATATCGCGATATTATCGCAAGGAAATATCGAAAGATATCGGTTCGGATTCCAGTTTAAAAAGTTATGATGTGAGAATTGAAGCCTAATTTAAACTTTGCTAGCTTACTTTACTTCACAGATTATGATTGCTTAAAAACTAGCAAATTAATGCAAAATAATAATAATCGTCTCCCCGGAGGACGTAAAACAGAAAATGGACCGGACACGTCAAGCCGAAGACAATAAACAATTCGCTCGGCCAGAGGTAATCCACCTTGCCTGGCAAAGGTTTCCTATTACTGGAAGTGTTTCTGTTCAGAAATATCTGCAGACCACCAAGGCAGGGAAGCCTCTGGCATAATATCACGCAAAGAAAAGATTTAAGTAAAATACTTTCGGCGTGATATGTTGTGATTGAAGGAATAACCATTTTTTTTAGTTCCTATATTAAAAGACCTTTATTTTAGATGTATTTTGCCAAAAACAGACCAACTTTATCTAAAACCAAAACAAAATGGCGGTAAATTAAAGCTGGCCTTTAAAGACCTTTATTTTAGATGTATTTTGCCAAAAACAGACCAACTTTATCTAAAACCAAAACAAAATGGCGGTCAATTAAAGTTAGCCTTTGAACCAAGTTTATTAACAATAGAGACATTTTAAAACCCAAATTTTGTGTATCTCTCAGAATTCTTTTCCATTATCAAGGGCTGCATGTAAAATTTCAAATTTCTAGGTTGAATAGTAAAAAAGTTAGAAGGGTGGCCTCTGACTTTATGAACACACTGTATATTGTCCCCAACCTACTTGGAAGTATTCTTTTCAAGTGCCCCTATCAACAGGAGACATAGGAAGGATATAATGCGGGCTTCTCCTTGCTTTCTGTATGATGATGGAAAGGGATAGTTCCTGACCCTGCCCTTAGTCGCCTTTTACGACTGGCATGGACTTGTGTGCCTTGGAAGTATTCTTTTCAAGTCCTCCTATCAAGAGGAGACATAGGAAGGATATAATGCGGGCTTCTCCTTGCTTTCTGTATGGTGATGGAAAGGGATAGTTCCTGACCCTGCCCTTAGTCGCCTTTTACGACTGGCATGGACTTGTGTGCCTTGGAAGTATTCTTTTCAAATGCCCCTATCAACAGGAGACATAGGCAGGATATAATGCGGGCTTCTCCTTGCTTTCTGTATGGTGATGGAAAGGGATAGTTCCTGACCCTGCCCTTAGTCGCCTTTTACGACTGGCATGGACTTGTGTGCCTTGGAAGTATTCTTTTCAAGTCCCCCTATCAACAGGAGACATAGGAAGGATATAATGCGGGCTTCTCCTTGCTTTCTGTATGTTAATGGAAAGGGATAGTTCCTGACCCTGCCCTTAGTCGCCTTTTACGACTGGCATGGACTTGTGTGCCTTGGAAGTATTCTTTTCAAGTCCCCCTATCCACAAGGGACATAGGCAGGATATAATGCAGGCTTCTCCTTGCTTTGTGTATGGGTGATGGAAAGGATATCGTTTCCGACTCTGACCTCAGTCCCCTTTTACTAATTCCTTGTAACGTCTGATTTTATTTCCAGGTGGGCATATTATGGTGGCGACGCCAGGCCGACTGGAAGATCTACTGACTCGACAAAAACAGTCGGATTATAATATTCATTTAGCTTTTAAATCCTTGGTAAGGAAATGCTGTGATAGTTCCATGGTATTACCTATACTGAAAATTTAGGACTTTTTGCATGGATTATTTGTTCTGGTGCAAATGATGAGTATAGTTCAATAATATTCAGCAATCAATTTAATTTTTAATCAGATATCCTTTTAAAAAATGTGCATCGTTCCATTTAAATTTCGAAAGTTGGCATTGTATACGAAATCCCTGACTCTTGAAAATGGTATTCTTGTAGAAACTAGTTGCAATTTTACCTATTTGATGGTATTTTTTAAGACAATATAACAACGTGTTTAAAAATGAAAATGGGAGGGGGCGTACTTTATGGTCGCCCTGTATATTAAATGAAAAATGACTACAAATTCTCTTTCGTTACCTGCTTTTCAATCTTAAGATACCCCTTTGTTTAGCAATGGGTTGGTGGTGTAGCTAATTGGTTTATTAAATGAGAACAAAAACAGTGGGGTATGAGTTCAAAACCCAGCCAACCTATGAAAATTTTATCTCATGAATTTGAGATAAATGTAAAATGTATATTTCTTTGTGTTATTATGTCACATTTTTTTGTGGGCATCATAGCATTACACGGTATTTTCAACAATCACATCAATATCACTAAGCCTATGCTACACTTTAACAATTACTTTATAATGCTACCACTTGTCGCTATTACCATAGCTACTCAATTGTCCTCAGGACTCTGAGTTACCTTTCAACAATCACTCCAATATCACTAAGCCTATGCTACACTTTAACAATTACCTTATAATGCTACCACTTGTCGCTATTACCATAGCTATTCAATTGTCCTCAGGACTCTGAGTTACCTTTCAACAATCATTCCAATATCACTAAGCCTATGCTACACTTTAACAATTACCTTATAATGCTACCACTTGTCGCTATTACCACAGCTACTCAATTGTCCTCAGGACTCTGAGTTACCTCCAATCCCAACCAGACCAAGTAGAAAATTTTAAAAATGTCTTTAATCGTACCCGGAACATCTTTTTCCAAGCCGAGTGTGATGTGCAATTGCGCACTCTGCTACGGAGACATCCATGCATTTGAAATATTTACCACTACATATTAGAGGCCATTGAAGTCCCTTACAATAGTGCCTTATTTATACTACCCGAATAGGACTGAAAGGTCCCTTGAAACCGGTAGTTTTTTTTTGGTGCTATTATTATGTGGTAAATATCACAAATTTATGAGGTTGAAATTCCATGGGTTGGCTAGGTTTGAACCCAGCTAACCCATGGAATTTTACCCTTCTATTTACCAGTCAAGCGTCTTATCAGTGCACCACTAACCCAATAAAAAGTGAAATGGGCCAAGATTATCAACATCTCGCTGTTGTAGTAGCGGGTTTTCTGAAGAAATCAACCGCTCTTCCATTTATAGATGCATGATTAATTAAAATGGTAGAAACAAATTGATATGAGTTTTCCAAAAAGATTTTGATGGCCCGTGGCTGGAACTGTGATGGTATGCGTTCCAGGTCGTCCTGGTGCGTAGAACTGGCCATCGTGAGGACGATCAACATTTTGTCCGGTGCGGCGTCTTCTAATGAGTTAAGTTATTCTAGCGAAGTTTTTTTTTCTCATTTAATTTTTATTTTCAGGAATTGCTAGTGCTAGATGAGGCAGATCGGCTTTTAGAATTAGGCTTTGAAAAATCATTAAATGCAATATTTCAATATTTACCCACACAAAGAAGAACAGGCCTGTTCTCGGCAACTCAAACAAAACAAGTGGCAATGTTAATGAGGGCCGGACTTAGAAATCCAGTAATGGTTACTGTGAAAGAAAAAAATAATGCCGCTAGTGGAGATTGGTAAGTGTTGATAAGGCTGAAATCTCATAAATTGTTGTTATTTTTAACGACTCTCGCTGTGTCTCCAGGCCAAGGAAAGCGGCCACTCCAACAGGATCTGTCCATAACGCTGACGGCTCTAGATTGGTTGGGTTTGATGGACAGTTGAATTATTTATTTACATCATGAGTAGCCGCCAGCATACATAGAGGAGAGCGACTTCCATAATGACGTCAGCATATCTTCAATTGACCAAAAAAAAAACTACCTCGACTACAAAAGAAAACAAAAAAATAAAATCAAACAAAATATACAGCATAATACTTACTCAACATTTTGTTAACCTTTTTTTTTTTTTTTTTTTTTTTTTTGTTTGTTTAGTGCCCTCTTTACGCCTTCTACTCACACATACCCTATTTCTATTTCAGTTCTGTTTCAAACGATTTGTCAACTCCTTCCACTCTTAGCAACTACTATATGGTAGTTCAACCTCAACACAAACTGGTCACCCTAGTCAATTTTATTCAAAACAAAGGCATACAACACAAATACATTGTGTTCTTCTCAACTTGTGCCTGTGTCGAATATTTTTCCTATGTCATTAACAAGTGAGTGTAAACCTTATTATATTACGTGTATAAGATTGGTGGGGATAGAGTAAAGGTGAGTATCACACTAATTGTCATGATTCCAAAATTTTGGCACAGTTTATTTGTTCCAAAATTTTGGTATATTTGTTTTAACAAGTGAGTGTAAGCTTTATTATATTACGCTTATAAGATTCGTTGGGATAGAGTAAAGGTGGGTATCACACTAATTGTCAATCAAAGATTCCAACATTTTGGCACAGTTTACTTGTTCCAAAAGTTTTATATATTTGTTTTAACAAGTGAGTGTAAGCTTTATTATGTTACGCGTATAAGATTCGTTGGGATAGAGTAAAGGTGGGTATCACATTAATTGTCAATCAAAGATTCCAACATTTTGGCACAGTTTATTTGTTCCAAAAGTTCTATATATTTGTTTTAACAAGTGAGAGTAAGCTTTATTATGTTACGCGTATAAGATTCGTTAGGATAGAGTAAAGGTGGGTATCACACTAATTGTCAATCAAAGATTCCAACATTTTGACACAGTTTATTTGTTCCAAAAGTTTTATATATTTGTTTTAACAAGTGAGTGTAAGCTTTATTATATTACGCGTATAAGATTCGTCGGGATAGAGTAAA